>LXGT01000217.1:0-51825 GCA_001640655.1 Endoconidiophora laricicola | reverse complement strand
TTTGCAGCTTACCATACCCGTTTCAAACTCCAGAACGCCTCCTCAGCATGCCCTTTTTGCGGGCTTCCCAAGGAGCCACTCCACCCCTGGACCTGCTCCAGCAATATACGGAGTCTACCATCAAGGTTTGGCCTTAGCAGAAGGCTTCAAAGCTCTGTCCAGTAACCAATCTAGCATCATCTGAACGATGGTATCCACGATGGTAACCATTGACGAATAGCACTCTAGCGAGTTACGCAATGCAAAGGTGCGTTGGCGCAGGTTAGGCTGTGTTCAGGACATGACCGAGAAGGGGTTGGATCCTGCGGCATACACAGAGGTTGTTGACGCCGAAGAACTACTGTCTATGCCATGAGAGCCGCCGTTGCAGCTGCAGCAGACTATACCAGTCATATCTACCTCTCTCTTGTTAAAGACAGCGTTGCCCAGCATATTGGCTAGATTCTCACGCAAACCCGGCCCATCACGACACGAGATGGACGAGGCACGAAAAATTTATTCACGACTAGAGAAGCATTGAAGAAGGCATTAGATATATCGGATGGGCCCTGGGACACTCCAACATTGAAGGAAATAAAGTTGTCCACAAGCTTGTTAAGCGTGTTTGCAATAGTAATGTCCTTTATGTAAAAACGTTATGCAACGGCTGCTGCATACTAAATACCAACCCAAGTTCAAGAAACACAAGGCCCGAGGTCATTTAGGCTATCAGTTTGCACTGCCAATTGTCTATAAGTTGAATTTAATGACAGAGTTCCACCGGCCTACGATTGATTGGTCGTATCCTTACCACCCGCTCTAGCCATAGTGACTTTCAGGAGTATCCCGTCCGCTTGAATAAAGACGCCCATGTGCTCTGCCCTGTTATGTCGCAAGACTGAAGAGCTTATATGTATAGACATGTAGCCGTAATGAGGTTCACTAGATAGCATAATTTGCAAAGAAACTACTTTCTGAAGATTATTATGTCTTTTGTTGTGCGTTGCTCTTCTGCTTTGGTTTCTGTAATGGTGTTGTGTATTTAATTAGTTGAGTGGAAATAAGATTTTTAATATGATTGTGTTTATACAATGCCTACTAGGATCATGGCGTATGTCAGTCAAGTCACTTGGGGCTAAAGAAGCAATGTGCTTTGCATGTCAAAAGCTGGCTTGTGAATGATACTCACGGTTACTCGACCAGATATCGAGCTCTGCTATAGTGAGTTGCTAATGGGTAGACATGAGATATGATACAGTCCAATCATTTGTAGTGTATAAAGGAGAAAAGATGGTGAGCATGCTTGCTCCTATAAATAGCAAGACCAAGATATGATTTATCAAACATAGGAAAGGATATCTAGTATGAGTTAAGAAGGTATGTAGTTAACAGAATGTACTAAGAATGTAAAAACAGAAAGGATACAAACACCATCACCGATGACAGACAGACCGCGCTCCAATATATGGATATATATTTCTTCACAACAAAATAAAGGAGGAAAAACAGATATTAATAAGCAGACAGGCTCACACATACGTAGAGTTGTCAATACAATTGATATTACTCAAGTAGATGCAAAATAGAGACAAAACGAAAATAAAGAATAAGAAGATAGAGGTTCAGGTGGATGATGATTCATTCAAAGGTCCAAAAAACAAAACGGCACCCGTAGATCAACAGAACAAAACAAAAGAACTCCAGTATGACAAAGAGAGGAGATATAACGAGCAGCTGAAAACAAGCAAGATGACTAACAAATGGAATATGTAGACAATTTAGAAAGAAGATAACTAAGAAAAAACATCACGGCAATGTATAAGAGGATTGGGTTTTCTTACAGAGGCAGAAAACAAAGAGATACATGACCAGTCTTCAATATGTAAGTATTGCCATACATAATCAAGACATGATACAGAAATCTCCAGCTAGGCTACCAAGCTGAAAGCGGAGGATGAATAAGAAATCGCAGACATTGCAAATATAATTTAGCGAGAGTGTTACCAAGTATCTCTTGTAGGACAAGAAGAATATAAACCCAAAATAGACAGATAATTAGTTCTGGCCATGTCACGAGGTATCCACAACGAGACAGCTTGAGAGGGGAATTGGGTATTTGTGATGGAATGAATATGTAAAGCAAAGTGGTAAAGAAAGAAAAAAGAGTAGTATTACTTTCACGCATGACAGAGCGGTGTTTTTGTCAAGCCCGGTTCTAAAGATTTCAAAAACAAAAAAAAAGGCAAAAAAGTAACAAGTTTAATAGAAAAGACCGTTGGAACAAGATTATATGTTTGATATGACTCAAACCAAAAGAAGAAAAAAGAAAAGCAAAGCAAAGAAAAAGCAAATGAAGGTATTCGTAGACGTGGTTGATGGTGGCGATATCGAATCGATAAAGGGCGATATTTCGTTGCTTTTGTTACTTGAGATCGGGATTATCCATATTAATGGTGGTTATGTCTTCTTCAGGAGCTGTCTGGAATGTCTGTCTGTTCACTATCGGCGAGAAAAAAAACACAAGTCAGTCGAAAGGTCGCCAAAGAAAATAACGGTAGTAGTGGTAATGGTTGAGAGCAGTTATGAGGCACCCGAAGAGTAGGTTTGTTAGTAAGTGACTACAGGGTTGATTTTGACAGAGTTCCGTTTATCAGATCAGGCACGGCGAGAGTATAAATACAACAGACTTTTAGTTAGAAAATGACGATTTGAACAAGTAGGATGAAAGGCCCCCCGAAGAAAGAAATAACAGAAACTATCTCGAAACAAACGGTAGTCGGAAAGGAAAAAGACATTACTAGAAAGTATGAGATACAGGTATAAAAGAAACGAAACAGTATAGAGCAGAGAAAGGCCCTAACTAAAATCGGATAACAAAGAAAATGAAAAATGAACAAAAGAGTCATAAAAGTAGTAGTCCTGTCCAGGTCGTCATGTTCTCACTAAGAGCGCTCGCGCTAGTCTAAAACAAAAAAAAAAGTCTAAATTCAACTCATGGTAATGCTGTACTGCGTTATCGTGCGGAAGCGGCTTTGCGTTAACGGCAACAATGATGCAAAGAAGCATGTGGAATCGATATCAACACATTTGATTCTTCACCCAGAACGTTGCCATATGCCAGCGGTCATGTTCACGCCCCAATTCTATGAGGCCGGTGACCGAGGGCCCAGGCTGCTCTGGCTACTGTTGGCCGACGCGCCTGACTCACCGCTGAGTCCACTAGCACTTGCACTGCCAGTCAGACTTAGAGTACTCTTCGGGTGGTGGTCCGGTTTCAGGGTAGGATACGGAGAGGTCATAGTGTTATTATTTCTGGGATGGGATGCGCTCACCCCAACCTGTTGCTCAACCTGCTGAGCCATACCATTGCCTGCATTAGGAGGATAACGGGCGCCGGGAGGTGGCATCATGCCATTGGGAGGCGATGGCCGCCCGTTCATGACGGGGCCACCGGGGTATCCACTAGGCGGTGATGGCCGGCCTCCAGGCATGCCACGTACTGAGGCAGCGTACACATTACCAGGAGAATGGCTGGTTCTGCGGATACCACCATTTAGCGAATAATCGTTCGCGTGAGAAGCAGTCAAAGAGTTCGCTCTTGATGTAGCTGCCATAGTGCCACGGTCAACATTGCCGTAGCGGTTTGATGAATAGCCCATAAGCGGGTCATCGAGGATGTTGTCACCAAGCGAAGGGATCGTTGACATTTGGCTGGCGCTAGCGCGTCCACGACCAAAGCGGAAACGGGAGCCGCCATTCCGAGGCGCATTATCGGTTTCGGGGTTACGGCGAATAGCTGATTGTGACAGCTGCGTCTTACGGGTTTTGCGGGAGGTCATAGACATCATGTCAAATGTATCGGGGTCAACGTTCGGAGGAGGAGGTAGAGATGTAGGGTCAATGCCATCTTCGTCATCATCGTCATCATCCATAATCATATTGCTATGACGGATAGGATTGCCGCCACGTCTTGAAGGTGGCGGGCCAGCAGCACTACGACGCATACGCATCTCTTGTTCTCTAATGGCTAGCTCACGCTGGCGTAGCTGAAGTTCGCGTTCGCGGATGTCCAAGGCATCACCAGACACACTAGCATCCATACCCTCCCCATAGAGTGCCAAGTGTGCAAACTCATCGAGATCACCACCATCCATAGAACCACGACGGGATTGGGCACGAGAAGGAGGACCCATAGAGCCCGCGCGGAAACCAGGCGGTGGGGGACGCCGACCACCGGGCATCATGGAGATAGGTGGTCCCATTGTTGACATTGCCGAAGAGTTGCGAGGCCGACTCTGGGGAGTACGCATTCCATTTCCGTTCATGACCATACCACGAGTAGAAGTAGCAGATGGCATTCTAGGTATGCCGTTGGCCATGCCAGTAGGCGACGCTGGCGCAGTGTTTCCGTTCATAACAATCTTAGGACCTTGTCTGTTAACAGTGTTAAGGTTGTGTAGAATGGCGTAAACAGTCGAGATACGAGGTACAGAAACACCAGCCTCACTAGCCAGTTTGATCGGTGAACCTAGTAAAGTCTCGACTTCCATGGGGCGATGAGCCACAAAGTCTTGCCACATGATAGACTCGGCTGTAGCCGCAGTCATCTCGGTGATGACCTTCTGCTTGAATTCGGCAGGGAAAGAGCATCCCTGGGCAGTAGCCAGATTGATCAGCTCATCGATAATTCCATGAACAAGATCCTTGACGCCAATCTTTTCAAGAAGTTGTGAGTGGTTTGGCGTTTCGAAGATAACACTAGCGGGATGAAAGGCAATAGGTCTATGAGGGAAATGATCGTATTAGTACATTACACGGTTCAAAAAACTAGACGTCAAAAGAAACTCACCCAATGACACGCTCGTATTGGAACTGGCGGATGTTTGGCGCAACTAGGCAGTTGACCTGGCCACTACTGAGAGTTGCTGCCAAAGCCTCCGCCATATCTTCTGAAACCTTAGCGGAGATTGAAGAGTTCTTGGTCGTAGGGCCAACCCAGATATCGACACCATTGCGGTGCTCAAATTCGCTCTGGCCCTGTTGCACAACATCAGCCTGGCAAACCAATGAAAGAACCGCATTTGACGGGAAACGCTCCTCAATGGCGCTCTCGACGCCGAGGGTCGCAGATGTGTTGACGATGATGCAGGTGTAACCTGGCTTGACTACTGATTCGATCACACTGGCAAGGTCATAAATGTCTGGAAGTGCCTTGACGCACAGTATTACATAGTCGAAAGGAACACCCTTGTTGGCAGCAGCAGCTTCTTCAGCAGACCGGACAACTGTACGGGGCTTGAAGCGCTCATTGTCGAATGTTGATGACCTACATGACGCAGTGAAGCTGTTAATTGATTTGTTCCGTTTGCTTGTTTTTACAGTGACAAGATAAAGCAACTTACTTGAAAGAGATTCCGTACTGCGAAACATGTTCGAAACCGTTCTTCCAGACCAATGTTACATCCGTTGCATTGGTCGCCTGTAGTCTCCATGATAGGAACGCGGATACAGCGTTTCCTCCAACTATACAAATTCGCATTAGATCACAGTATTCAACATCATTGATGGTGGCAGCGCCCATGATGTTAGTCTGAAGGTGGATTGTCGTAGCCTGGAAAGAGAGAGAGAGAGAGAGAGAGTATATCAAAGAGAAACAGCTCTGTGCCTAGTGTTCTACTAAAGAACGCTGAGCGAGAAAGATGCAGATGTCGGTGATATTATAGCATAAGTCAGCCAGGTCAGAGTAGTTATTCAAGGTAGGAGTTGAGAATGTAGAGTGTCCCAGAACCAGATATCCTGAATAGCCGTTCCAATGGGTAACTATATCGGTGTTGTTTTTGTTTTGAAATGTACGAAGCGTGCAAAATCTAACGGGAAATAGGAAAAGAAAGAACGATTTAGACTGCCAGCTCGTAAAGGCAACCGAGATTAGAAAAAAAAATGTACAGCCAACGATAGTACTCTCACATAAATCGACGAATCCAGCAAGCAGAGTCTAGTAGAAAAGAGACTTTCTAGGGATATGAAAAGAGAGGGAAAAGAAAGACGGGAGGGATAACAGAAGTGAAAAGAAAAAAATAGAAAACAGAGAAAATCAACTGGGAAAAAGATGCTGCCTTGCTGCTGGTGTGCTGCGTCGTAGCCCCCGAATGAACGAGGAGGAAGGCGGAAGATAAACTAGGCCAAATCGCGAGCAAGCGTCGCAAGATGAAGGTGTCTTCCAGCGTTTTCTTTTTTTTCTGCGGGATATTGAAGCAATGCTATAATAGGAAGAGCAAGGGAAGAGTAATCTAGGCCAGGCAAGTGAGCCACTTCGAGGGAAGGGGAAGGATTGCGGGATACTAAGTAGAAAAAGGAAGAGCTAGACTAAACTTCAGCAACCCAGCTGCTGCTGTAACAAGCAAGTGAATATTGATGGCTTTACCGCTCGCTGATCCAGGATGTGTTGTACAAGATGTGTCCGAGAACGAAGCAGATGATAGTGAGCGTAAATCTTAAATCACAGCCAGCTGTATTTCGCTTTACTACTGGCGGCACATTCGCATCTTCGTTATAACTGCGTCTCCTCGATATCCTGAATATGTTGATTTAGTGCGATTTAGTTCAGGATCTCGGCCTGCCCGAAGGCCAGATCAGCTCTGCGCTAGCAGCTCCGACTGATGAGAGCCAACACACCAGGAACTAGTGTCGCAGTCCGCTTCATATGAACAAGGGTAAAAGATAAAAGGAAAATAAAAAAGGACTTTCTTCAAGATGTACTCGACGATGCATGATGGTAAGCAGTAACATCGGCTACTATGAAAGAGGCTAGACTTCTAGATAATCCAAGGGCATGTTCATACAAAAGCAATTGCCAACGATCGGATGTGTACACAAATACACCAGAAACAGTTTTTTAAAGCGCTTGTGTGGCTGATACACAACGGGAAGAGAGCACTTGCTCATCTATCAGATGTGTATACTAGCAATATAGATATGCGCCACGAAAGTCGCACTCTCAAGTTCTTTGCTATGTAGTTTTCCTCATAACATATCAATCTCTCTAGGGAGGGTATCTGGTGCTTATAGCATATAATGCCAATGATAATTGTATAACTTACCAACGAGGACCTTGAGGCGTTTCGTAGCCATCTTTGTGTATGTGTGTTTTGTCGATTTAGATACGTGGTCGATACCAGACTGATACCGCGTTTGTTTAGAGCGAACTAAACAGTGTGCGGACTAGCGCCTTGTGTTTCCTATAGGGAGTCCCGAGGAAGTTGGTGTGTGTCACAGAGGAGAAAGCCACTGCCCAATACAAGTTAAGAAGACCGAAGATAGAAAGTCAAGCGGATCTTACTTTGTAGTAAGGCCAATGCAACGACTGTCACCGTCTATGTTTTGTATTTCGACAAGCTAGCCAAAAAAGAAAAAGTTTTTTTTTTCGGTCTAAGGCGACTCGGTACTCCGTCAAGCTGCAGGATACTCCAGAAAACAAAAAAGGATATGTATATATCTGGAGATTAAAGATTGACTAGTCGCAGGATGTACTACTAGCGCGCAAGGCTGTAAGCAACTCTACTGCGTGTGATGGATGTCTTGAAAGCTGGCGGAAGTTGGGAAAAGAAAAAAGGCACCAGGTCGAGCCAGGGATCACAACCTGTTATTACAGCTGAACCCGCGGTGGCGACAGCGTCGTACGGCTTGCAACAATTAGGAAAGCGCCTCTAGTGGATCTAGAGGCAGGTCGAGAAAGGGTCACTACTAATGACAGTAGTGAGTCGGGCGTTCTTTTCTGGGGTGGATAATTATGTCGATCGGTTCGGCGAGTAAAGCCGCGAAGATTAGGTATTTCTAGATAGCGTTGAATTGTGCACGAAGCTGTCGGCAGGCGGAAAGACGGGCTAGGGGTGTTAAAGGTACTTCTTGTCCTATATGTGGTGGCTAGTACAGTAGGAGGAACAGATCGGAATATTAACTCAATTGCAAGTATCCGCAAAGCCGTATCGGTTCGATTCGTGAATATCAAATGGTTTCGTTGAAGAAGTGGGTGAAGCAGTATGTTGCCGATTATACTTGTCAAACCCAGAAGACCGAAAAAGGTGAAAGAAAGAAGTGGAAGGGGAAGACAAGAGAGCGAGCGGCCACAAGAACCGTTAAAGGGTGTAAAGAACGTCTGTTGTCTACAGTAAAAGGGCCTTTATCTCGCCACGGGTTGTCAGCATCAATGATCGTTTTGCTGGTGCTTCTCAGTCCTGTCTGCAGGGGCCACACACTCATTGGGGCTGTGAGGCGTGGTAGAGAGCAACGCAAGCAGGAGATATGTAGAAGGAGTAGGGGAGGGGGTGTGAAGGGGTGCGGCTAGGCAGGAGAAAGAGAGATGAGAAGCGAAAGATAGACAGACTGGGAAAAGTCAGTGGGACTGGGTCAATGCAGCAACAGTGGTAACAACAGCAGTGTTAATGGCAGCAATATCAGTCAGTAGCTTCCACTAGCTTAGTTCGCTATAGAATGCGCGGTAGAAATGGATCTATCGAGTCGATAAGGGGTAGTGTATGAATGTGTTGTTACATTACTTTGGCATGTAGCCTCTGATAGTCAGACTCTTGACGCTGTTTAGTTTTAGGTACAAAGACAACAAAGGATGAAATCTGCTTATAGTCAACAGCACTTGCTAACTGTGCTTGCTTCGATACAGCGCCATGGCTCAAGCATAGGCATTTTGACTGGTCTGACTTATGGCAGCAAATGCCTGGGGACGGAATCGTCCATCAGATGACAGAGCGCAATCAAGAAAATAATGTACTCCTGGCTTACCTATTGTTCCCTCTTTCTATATTTTTTTTTTGGTTCTGTCGGTTCTTGACCCTAACGAGAACAGCGATGACAACTGCGGCTTCAGCTAGTAGTCGATTAGGCATTTATTGTGATTATACATTGTACAAAAGGGGGCCGACTAGAACAAGAAAAATTTAAGGCAATAAAGCAAACTTCTTTTTAATGGGTTTTGCTTTACAGCCTATATATGAGCCAAGTGAAAAGGGAAGCGCGAGAAATGCTGACCGGAGCCTAGTCAATGTGTGGCAGGGATAAAGTGGTGGTTGCTAGTGTTAGTGATGCAGCGTCAAGTTTCCAAAGATGCTTATCAATAGAAATCTGCGGTACCAATGATGATGTTGTTGAGCAAGGGCCCTGCTGGATGTTGAAGATGAAAATGAAGGGTTTTCCGATACAAAGCCAGCCTCGACGAAGAATATCGAAGCCCACCGAACACATATAACCGAAAATATTGCAGAGAGAAGGAACCCAGATCGCTTTTGCCAGTATCTAAATCATCTACAGGGTTACTGCCAATTTAGGTCCAGCTCGTTGCCGCTGCTGAGACTTTACCTATAATGAACAGCAGTGCTTACGTGACTTCATAATATACTAGATTAGGTAGCATCCGGACTTGATAATAGATATAATAACAACAAAGATAGGATAGCAACATGGCTAGTCATGACATACTTTTCCGTTATCAATTACGATCACAGCGCTCTCACCATTGTCACAATTGCGTAGTGACATACATTGCCCATCCATATATGCATGCTAGCCGGTCAGCCTACCAGACGCTTGCGCTGCGTCTATCTCTTATTCAATCAATATATATACTTTCGACATTCAGGAGGAGCGCACTCATTTGTTGCCGCTGCGCTGTATATGGCTAGGCCAACCAATGTTTGGTATCCTCGATAAAGCTCTGGACGATTATATCAAAGGGAACGCTAGAGAGCTACGCAGTAAACGTGGCGATAGTCTACTGTTAGATGAGTGCCAAAGTAGCATCCAACCCGCACAGCTGCCGACAGTAAAATCGAAATACGGGCTGCCATCACAATCGCGGGAGGCGCAGACACGGCAAATTGTATTAAGGTCAACCGCGCTAGACTTTAGTGGGCAACGCTGCCCGATTGCAGCTTTTAAAAATGCCATTAACAAATATTGCTAGCACTAGCAGCATTTGGATGATTGCTGCAAAGGGAGTGAGGCGGAGTCTAGGTCCTGTCGAGCATTTCATCCTTCCCTTGAGCTGGGGGGCGTGAATATTTGCGCTGCACAAGAAAGCCAAGCCCAACAATGCTGTAATACTGCTACTATGTAGATCGCAAATGCTAATGAGCAGTAAGTGGGAAGGCCATCTTGTTGCGGCGACGGTACCGGCTGATAGAGCGCAAGGGATAGCGGTGAGTTCCCTAGTAAGTAGCAAACAGTCGTTAGAGGCATCACAGGCTAGAAAGGACGCCTTGCAAATTGTTGTTGCAACAAGCCAAGCTAAGTTTCTTGATCAGCGTTTTCTCATCGCATTTGCGCAAGTTCGTCTTGGTGCCATATTTTTTAATATACTGAAACAGATAACTTATTTTGTCGCTAGTCAAGGCGGGTTATTTGTTGCCTCGTTTTAATAGTTTTCTTTGTTTGTTGTGGTGATTTTCCCAAAGTGGCTTACTAAAAAATGGAGCCTCCTGGATCCAGTGTTTCTCTTTTTTTTTCTATAAAAATAAACCCCTCCATTAGTTCCAGCATCCAAATAAATCGCCAAATTCGGCCTCCAACAAGACATCATCAACATGCAGTTCCAGCAATTGCAAATTCGACGAAATAGCGAAAACAAAGACCGCGGTCAATTCCTCAGCTACTAAAATAACGGAAAGCAACCAAATATGCGATATCAACAGGGGTTGTTATCTCAAGAACCCGAGCCACTGTCGCATCAGGGAGCAAGAAGGAGACGAGCAGCCCGAAAATCCATGGTTTGCTGGCTCCAGAAAGAACTCCTCTCTGTGTGGGCCCCAGGCTTTTTTTTTTCTCAGAGTCTCACTTCAATCTTCTGGTTCTCTGGTTTTCACGACCAAAGTTGCTCCTATAGGGTCAAGTCCGCGCCACCGCAGCACCTCCCAGTGACCTAAACAGCGACTTCTCATTTTTTATTAGTGTTGTGCATGAAGATGACGACAATGGCTACGACTTCAGGAGACTATGATTATCCCATCCATGCCGTCGACTATGGAAATATACACTAGCTTGCCGCCGCTTTAGTACACCAGACAGGACCTGTCCGGTCATGGCACCAACGTATCTAGAAGCTTACCAAGACTCTTATTCAAGAAGAGTCTTTACTTGTCTGTTCCAATATGGCTTACTCTTGGCAAATTGACAGGTCCAGAATCGCTCAAATACGGGACCTCATGTTAGAGCCCTACCAGGCTTTTAACAGTACGTGACTTCCAGGCCAAGCTCTGCTTCCTATTAATACCGACATTTACCAATAGTACTTGCCTATATGCTTTACCAATGGAAGGGTTCGCATTGAAGTTTATCGGGAAATCATTCTTTTCTTAGTCTAGCGCTGCTTCGCTTTTTTCAGACTTGTTTCTAAGCTACCAACCACCACAATATGCCTCTGACTAGCCATTAACTGGAATAGCTTTATCAAGAACAGCTGTAACAGCCCGAGACAAGCGTGCATTCCACACAGAACGGCATGCGGCAAGCAAGCTTGGGGGGAGGCGTATGACAATGTATATATTCATACATCACGAGTGTCAATCACGAAGACCAGCAGGTAAATTTTCCAATCATGCGAAATCCCGACATCTGACAGGCCTAGTTTGCTTCTTTCATGTGGCGATGTGGTCTCCAGTCTCTTTAAGCAGATTGGCCTAGACATGTACTTTGTACTCGCCGTTATGTAGTAAAGACGGTGGCACAAGCTTCGGCCCGCCGTACGACAACTAACATCATACTATCAGTCAGACAGTCAGAAGGTAAACAAGTCTATTAGATGCTAACACTAAATTTACTTCCCTTTCTCACGCACATCCGCATGTCCTCCACAGAGAAAAAAAAATACGCAAACTAGCAATAGCGCATTATTCATCAAGCATGTTCTTGGTAAGCTACTATTACGTATGACAGCAACATCCCTATCTTTTTCTTTATTTTCCATTAAAACTTGGGTTTCTTTGTGCTCTTGTCTCTGAAGTCAAAAATAAGAATACCGCCACAACAGACGTAGTAGTCGTACTAACTGTTGGTGAGTGAGTGACGTTGTTGAGAATTAGCGTAGTTGCGTTACGACGGGCAGTATCATATTAATAGTTTAAGAAGATGCCAACTTGAATACTCGCTAGCAAAGCAAGGATATTGGAATCTTATCTCATTCCTGTACAGTTAGTTCATCATTTGCCATTTGCTCCTTATTTTCCAGTATCCTATCTACCTTATTCTTTTCTTGGATTGCGAGAGAACAGCACAAATATTTTACCGCTTAATGGTGCCTTACTATATCACAAGAAGGAGCATCATATATTTTTGTTACCCGTGGTGACTTTGTATAGTACAGGCGCGAAATGGTTCATTGTACATATATATGTACAGGATTGTAGTAACCCTAGTATACATCTTGATGTTATATAGCACGGAAAGGTTCCTTTTTTTATAATTACACTCCATATAAATACTACGCTATCTATGTGCAACAGATTTGAGTAAACTAGTTTTATATTAGTAACTCTAACTTAGTGGTCTAAACGACGCATTGGAAACATCAATTCCCCCAAAAAATATGTCAAAGTTAAAACGCCAAAAAAAATACAACTGTTAGTGACATGAATATCACAAGGGCCCGGACTTCGACACTACACATTGTTGATGCGCCTTCCTATGGCTTGTTCACACCTTGCAAGTGAAGCTTTGGTATAGAAAAAAAATGGGATAGACGACTTAAAAGAAGAATATATATATTCGTCATAGTTCACTTTTAATTGAGTAATAAGTAAAAAAAATATATATCAATTATATATATTTATTTTTTGGTATACAATCTTTTAGTTATCTTACAGCCTAATTCATTGGCCGCTTTCTAAGAAGATAAAGCACAGAATAGAGAAAAAGAAATTCACAGAACATGGAAGTAATTTACGTTAGCTTTTGCTTTATCCTAGAAGACTTCTTTTGTTAGTCTATATACAGTGACTATTCATAGTTACATACATAAAGGGCGCCCGGACTCAAAGTATCATGTTGTGGATAGATCTTCAACAGACCCAAGTTGAGAAGTATCTTTATCATCCCAAGACAGACCATGCTAGAATTCAGCCCTGTCGTCAAATCTGAAAGCGTTCATGAATAACACGTGTTACCTCTTGAATTATATGATTTATTGGCAAGATGTCTACTTTTTTTTTCTTGATTTACAGTAGCGTTCAAGCGGGCTCTATTACTAGATCAGTAGCAGATAAAGTAAGAATCAGAAGGGAGGGAATAGAGTAAGATGACTGCTGATCATCACTGTATTGTATGTAGTTTCCTATATACTAGTCAGCAAAAATATACATATCTCTCAATATTCGTTGCAGTGTCTTCGTAGTTCTAGAAACTTAATGAGACTATTGATCGAGCAACAACTCTAGGCTAACGTCGGCTGGAAATAAACACTTCGTATTAAATATACGACGACATATATATTGGCACCAGGCCGTGGTTTATTCTCGCCCAGTAGAATCAACCATTTCAAGACATAACACATTTTCTGCTACATGAATTTGCCCCCATTTGATTGAACTCAAGAAAACCTGAAGATCTAAGTATGACATGAGGGCGATGGAATGGGACTAAAAAGTTACGGCAGACATTTACCTATACGAGAAGTTCAATGGACTGTATGAGAAGTATCTTGCTAGCTGGATTTCCTCTACAACTCTGTGGCAGAGACTTGGCTTAATCATAATATTAGTGAAATTCGACAGAAGAGGCATGTATTCAACATAATCAGTAGTAACAATAGAAAATATTGACTATAACAGAGTCTTATATATCTACACACGAGCATTTTTCAAAACGGACATAAAGCCCGGGGACAGGACGCTACGACAGAAAATTACTTATAACTGTACCGCCAGAAAGGCCACTAATATGCTGAGAGCCGCTCTGACATCATTCAAGTCATCATTTTGGCAGCAGTCTCATTTCCTATGGGAAGGCTACCTTGTAGCCATTGGGTTGCTTTGTAGTTTGTGACTTATTTCTTTATCATTATTACTATTTTGCATATATTAATCGAAATATTAAGACAATATAACGGCCAATACAAATAAGCAACAAGTCAAACATATAAAACAATGGGCATTGGCAATTTATGTAGAAATTAGAGAGAGACTCAAAGATTTTGTATATACACGATTAGGAATTAACTACTTGGAAAGCAAAAAGCAAAAGCAAGAAAAAACTATAAAGTTAAATTGAAATATACCAAAAAATCGAACTACGTTACCACTGTAATGGAGGGTTAGTGAAATATTTAGGGTTAACTGTAAACGTCAGTATTAACGAAGGCTTTGTTGAAGTTGAACCTTCCATTAGAACTGTTTGTAACTGGCCGATCATTGCATCGGTCGTATTATCCCCTGGCTGAGAACAAACATGACAATTTGGAAGATTGGCTTCGACGTACTTCTGAGAAGATAAGGCTTGTTTTTTAGCCATGCGGAAAAGATTGTTGTAGCTGCATACATATGGTTAGTGATGGCTGGGTTGGTATAGACTGGCCAGCAGGTGACTATATTGGTGCAGTGGCAAAACACGATGATTTTCTTCGTTGTTGGCGGTGGCCCCCCATCTGTACTAATACATGTCACTAGTAGTTGGCGGACAACTTATGTAATGTTGAAATACTGAAAGTAGTATCTTGTATGGGTGAAGTTGGTACAGTGTGGACTCAAAGCATACTTTGCGGGGGTATATGCTGATCTTTCCCGCCCTCTCTAGGCGCAGTCGGATATTGTGGAATATACATAGTCTGTTACGCGGCCTCTATATAAGATTGATGGACGGAATACGAAAAGTTATAAGTAGTGCGAGGAACAACAGGTTGATTATGTAATCTCCGGCAACTAGTTATTGTATATGATTTTATCCGTATTTTTTTTTTTTGCCTTGTCCCCTTCTTTGTTCATTATCGTTTGCTTTTGCATTCTGGGTTGTTCTGTTTGCCCTTATGAGAAGGAGAGGAGGGCAGGACCTAAGCTAACAGGCAAGGCATACATATGCCGAAAAGCCGGGATCTATATGAAGCGTGGATGGGTTAAAAAAAAGGCACTGTTATTAGATTTCGACTACGATGAGAGGAGACAATAATAGAGAGATTCAAGGGAATTATTGTGTTTCGTGAGGGAGTAGAATGGTAAGATAGCACTAGAAGTTGAGAAGGGGTGATATTTTCTCGGGCAAGATCTGCAGACTTTGGAGTCATTAACATTTTATTTCTTCTTTGCAGCGTCAAAGCAAGATAAATCTATCGAGATGTTGTTGCTTAGGTTTGGGTCGCTGGAAGAAAATGGAAAGAAAAGAAGAAAATCCTTTGGACATGATACGTTCTAGACCGATCTGACGACGCGTCCTCGACGGGATGAACAAGTTCTAGTACTAGTCCTAGCTTTCTTTCCTGTTCTTTGGACTATTAAATTCATACTCTATTTTTTTTTTCTTTTCTACAGTGAAGAACAATGCACGTAACATATCCTATGATATCATTTTTACTGGATGGCAAGACAGACGGGCCATGATTTGCGAGGGGCATGGGACGCAATGGTTTTTGTATGTGATATTAGGCGTACTACAAGGGAACCTTAAGGTTCCATACAGGCAGACAGATTAACATTACACTTCTTAAATCTGTGCTATTTTGGGTTTCAACAACGGTAGGAAGCAGCATTGAACTACCCTTTTCTGATGCAATGACTTGTTTGCTACTGGGATTAGAACATTTTGGCCTGATTCTGTTATATTGGAGTCTGGTGTTGGGGGTGTGTATTTGCTTTGTTTGTTGAAAAACGATGAACTACTAGTACAACTGGCATCGTTTGTTTACATCTGCTAATTACACTATTAGCATGAGAAAGAGAGAGAGAGAGAGAAATGTGCTGAGAGTTGCCTTGGGGGTGGAGAGACGGGCTGGTGCCCTGGTGATTTGATGCAACGCCTTGGGATGTAATTAAACTTGGGATAAACTTCGTCTGCACGGCCACCGGGAGCTCGGAGAGCAAAGAGCAAAAGGAAACAAAAGACAAAGGCTGGCGACCTTTGATAGCAAGTCAGATGTCGCCAGGGCTACAATATGTGACTTGCTCTTGTATTTTGCAGATTGTCCAGCTGATGGCTGTACATTGTACATTGGTTGATTCCAGCCACTCCTATCAGTCAAACTGGAAGCAACAGTGTCAAGTTCTCATATTTGCTTACTTTCTTCTTCTTGCGGCAAGTCACAAGTCCATATCAGGTTTTTATTGGATGTGGTTGGTTGTGATTCGACCCGCTGGCAAGTCTCCTTTAATTACCTTGCTGAGTTGCTAGTAGTAGGAAATAAACTAAGAAAAGAAAGGAATGAATGCTTCCGTCCTTTCCGGCGCGTTTGCGGAAGCTGGACGCTTCGACCTTTTTTACCCTTAAATTGCCGAATTAGAGAGAGGAACTAGCATAACATTGAGCCTTAGTCGCCGACATTTTAGTTAGTTTGCTGGCTTTAATTGCCTCTAGTAAAATTTTATTATTATCTATTAATCTTATTAAGTTTCATTAACTATGAAGATACTCGCCTAGTAAGTGAATGAACGAGAGGATTGATCCTGGTGGCGGCCGCTTCAGCATACTTGTTGTATTGTATTGTATATAGGTAAAGCATACTTCTTGTTGTTTTTGCTGTTGTTATTGTTGTTGTTGTTGATGTTGTTGTTGTTGTTGTTGTTGTTGTCGTTATTATTGTTATAGTTATTGTTTACTTCCTCAAAGTATTCGTTCAGAATGTTTGCCAAGGAGGCCAACTTCTATGTCGGTTTGCTTGGGTTGGCTCACAGAAACGCTCCCCACTGCACCCCTATATCCATATCGTCCAGATGCTTCATGGACTTTGATACTGGTGGCTTATGCTGGCCTTTTCGTCTGACAATCCCAAGAGTCTTCTTCCTTCTCCGTTGATCTAGAGCCTAACTCCTATAGATACCGTAGAAAATAAAATAAAACGCAAAGAACCAGCCAGATCTTATCAGGGAGAAGTTTGGCTTTTGGCTTCTACTAACATCCCACTAGTTCTTGAGCTGCTGCCTCCTTGGCCATTGGCTAACTGCATGATGATAATAAACCGACTTTTCTGGCTATCTCACCGTCATTTTCAGCGCGAATAATGGCAGCAGATTATACTAGTATTACCAAGTAACTGCACTGAAGTAACTATAAACATGGTCCCCAAGACAAAAGACATGGCTAGGTTGCGAAGGCTAGGCCCGGTCCTTGTTTATCCCTGGCGTCTTCTTCTTTGCTGCTTCGCCATCGCACATGATATCAGGAAAGACAACATGGCACAGTTTTTTTTCTCTTTCTTCATGTCATGTTTTGCACGTTTTCTTCTCTTCTCAGGCTTCACTCGTGCTATGATCGATTATGTCAAGCTATTCACTCTATGAAGCAAATCCGTCGCTTGAACTATTCTCAGCTTAGTAATAGTAGACAAGAAAGCTTGCCTTCACGATAAAACATAGAAACCCTGCCCCTTCAAGCCCCAGGATGATAGAGCACAACAAGTAAAACGTCCAGCTGGACATGGATCTTGTCTTTTTTTGTTACTGCTCGGATTGTGACTTGATATCTTTTAGCACTACTTTAGTAGAGAAGAAAATGATACTATAATAACAGAATGCATGCCAAGACAATAGCTAGTTTTTTTATTTTATTCCGCTAGAACAGTCTGACTGCTGCAGCTTTGGCTTCAGGAGAGCTTATCTGGCATTTAGTATGTACATGTACAGCTTTTATATAATTCGCCTCATGGGCAGCTGTGATATTCGTTATCTTGTTCGGAGACAAAGAGGTTCCCGTTACGAAAGCAATGAATATCTACTATGCATGTCGCAGTCTGTATTCTTTTTTTTTTTTTTTTCGATATCACATCACACATCTGCAGGCTTTGCTTTGCCTATCATTTCCCTTTTCAGAGCGGTCAGTTGAGCGAACCTTGTGATCGGCTGCCTCGATGTTAGTGTGTTTTTGTTAAATTTCCTTGGGGAGGTAAACAAATGCTCGAGGCCACTGTAGCAAGTTAGAATTGTAGTGCTGAAAGAGGCACAGTTGGTAGCAACTAGCGACACGATTATGCCGACGCTACTGCTACTAACTTAGTATCAGATAGCATCGTAGCACTACATTTCCAGTAGAGTGTGACCTCCCCGAGGAGACTTTGGCTCTAATAAGCTTCAATATATACAACTCTCTTGGGAATATGATTGTCTATCTCCATATCTTCTACATGTGATACTAATCCATATTGTTTCTTCAATCTTGATAAGCTGGACACAAAAGAAGAGGCTCCATCCATGTAAGATAAATGAGGAATAAGCAAGCAGAGAAGAGAGAAGCCTCTGATATATACATTGTCTCATATAGCAAAAGAACCAAGACAAAGGTCTTTCCAATATCCTGTTTTCACACTGAAATCATCGTATTTTGGCTATTATCTTCTCTCTTTCCTCTGCCCACCCCTACCTTGATAATGAATTTTTTTTCCTATACAGCTACGTCTTACCTGGTGAAGCTACTAGGATATATCACAGGAGTGTACAACATCAGCAGCAGTAAATAGCTAGTCGATATGCTGCTGCTTTAAAGGGTTTGAGACAAACTTCTCTATTAACCAAAGTCTTGTTCTTTGCCTGAAATTCCGAATGGTCTGGACCATTTTCGTATAGCTAGACTAGCAACCTAATTGCTAATGTTACCAGTAACACTCTAAAAGTCTGTTTCTAACTTATGGATACTACTTATCGATTTGGTATGTGCATAGATTCCGACCATCTATATGCTATATATAACTGTAACATCGTAGCCTCACAATATGCCGTAGCACTTATTAAGGAGATCTCTTATGAAAAGCCAATATTCTCTATACTAATAGAGATACTAGCGGCTGACCAAGAATTTCGGCTGAACCGTCCTGCATCGTGCCTCTGCCGTGCTGAGCTGCTGGCCAGCTCCGGCGGACATACATACTTCCCTTTCCTTCCCGAATGATTGCATATATAATCGAAGCGCTGATTCTACCCAGGTGCATATATATCGATTGGTCTCAGAAGTGTTTATCTAGTGTGGGTGGGAACGTGAAATCTGGTCGGCTAAACCTTCTAGCAGCCCTATTGGACCCCTCTATATCAGGTTAGATGCGAGACATTCGGAATTCTGATATCATGTGCTAATTTGTTAGCTAGATAGGTCAATCAATAATGGTATGGATAAAAGCCGTCATGTTGTATATTCCGGAATACTTCACAATACTGCATCGTCACGCTATTTGTAAGTGTGTAACATGAAACAACAGCGCCATGGCTGCCGCCCGGACACTGATACAGTGTAAATGAACTCTGATTAAACTTCTATATATGAATGTTATTTGGTAATAAGTGACTTTATGGCTTACCAAATACAAGCTCTTTGGTACAGTTTGTATTGTACAGGCTAGACGGTATATGCCTAGGTCTTCTGATGATATCTTCACGGACATTAGTCCTTGAAGCACTGCTACATGTATCGGTACGACACAATTACACGACTAACACTCTATCACGGGGTCCAAAGCCACTGGAACGAAATATAAGGAGAATAAAGCCTTTAGTTGAACCTGAACTCGACCTTCATTATCTTTAATATGCTTTGTGAACAGATCGACGTCATCTTACAGCATGAAACAGACTTTTTTCAGTCGCGATAGCTACACACATGTTCTCGTTCGTTAGACAAAAATAGGCCTCTCGATCGTCGTTAAGCCGATAAAATTGGAAAGGAGACAACAAGCAACCGTCTTCTTCTCAAAGGGCCAGATAATTGGATGGGGAATGGGGCACGCGTTGGGTCATTTTCCGGTCTTATTTTTCTTATGTCTTTGTGCCAAATACTATCTTTGGTGCTACAGCTTACGCATGCCCGAAACAGAGGGCGCTTTGGATAAGAGAAAAGGACGAGCTATTTTGGCAAAATCTGGCCTGTTCCTCGGTTCATGCTATATGTAGGGTTTTATAGAGTGCTGATAATGACTGTCATATTGGCGACGCATCTCTTGGGTTCACAGTCGCCTTGCATGTCAACAAAGCTACAATGCAGGAGCTTTATATTCGTGCTTGGAATTTTTCCTTTATCCTTTTTTGATCCAACCTATGGTATTGTCATCGCCTTCTAATTTAACATATCTAAGCCTACGTATCATGAGGAGGAATCTGATTACGGTTGCATATGCATTCTGTAAAACACGACGTCTGGCGGTCATTAAAAGGGATGTTGCAGCTGAGAACCGATATAAAAACGAACCGTCCATTGGCCATGAAAGCAAAAGAGAGGAAGGAGGGGAGAAAAAAAAGCCACAATAAGAGGCTTAATTTTACTGCCTTAGCATTCTTACACTGTACATGATAAAGAGACACGGATGGCTGCATATGCAATGTATAATACCAGGCCTTTGATCTTATATATACATGCAAAATATCAGCTTGGAGCCTGCTTATAGGTTATTGGTTTCCTGACAAAGACAAAGGATTCCGGTCTCACTATTATCTCCTCTTTTCTCTCTCTCTCCGCCAGGAATAACATCATGATAAAGACCGACCAACAAGAATGAGGAGAATGCTGTATAGTGTTACGTATGTGACTTCCGAGGACTCCGTGCTGCATGCGGCTAGTTACTAATAAAACAATCCCTTGCTATGAGCAAGCCCATTCTCTAGTTGTAGTAATAGATATGAATAAATAGGTAGTTCGTATATATATATACATTCATAACCGAGCATACAGAGGACAAGAGGCCGGCCTTGTAAACTGACCAACTTGCTATGATTGCATATAATCCCACATATATCAAAAAAAAGCAACATGTAGCATAAACTACAGCGTGTCTTCTTCACTTAACAACCAACGCACAAAGTCGACTAAACAAGCGAAGAAAGCCATTGTCTTAAACTCTGTCTTAAAGAAAGTACTCTGACGGACATTCATAACTTGACAAAGATAACATGATGGTGGGCGGCTGAAAAGGAGTTCACCCACATAATCTTTATTGCTGCTCTTTTCTAATTTCATATCCGTAAGCGTCGATAACCTGATATGTTTTCCGTCTCATGAGGCCCTTATATATACACGGATGGAAAAAGAGGATTTGTTGCTGGAAACGTATAGAGATAATAGGAGGAAGGAGAAATGGAACAAGGGAATAGTTGTGCTATTTGAAAATACGATACGATAGAATTCTGCAAGAATGGCCTGAGTTGTGTAACCCGAGATAAACCCTTGATGTCGGTAGACTATCATACCGGAAGATGAAATATTGGGACGTTTAAGTTGAGAGTGTGTTGCAGTACCCTCTATTTGGCGCTATATAGGTTATAATCTGGCTATAGCGGCCATAAATATACCTTGATAACACGATTGTAAAATACACTAGTGATCTTGAAAATTTTTATTATATACTGCCTTTGCGTAGTTTTAGGTCCGCACTAGGCAGACAATAGTGACCGTGTAGATAATTGGCGAGATATTGGCTAGCTTCAAATATTATACTATGGCTACATTATGTACATGCTTGAATTAACTCAAAAAGCCGGACCAACATAATCCGTTTCCAAAACGAACATACATATATACCTTTGTAGAGAAAACTCTAATTACAGCGCCATGACCTCCTTATGCTTGCGAATCAGCGTACCAAAATCCAGCTTCATGACATTTTGCGGCATCTTGGGTCCGCTAGCAATGCACAGCACCGTCATCTTATCGTCGTAACTCAAGTTAGTCAAGAGCTTGGGAGTGATTAGAAAGTACTGGCAGGAGTGCTCGCGGCAGGCAATTTCCACCATGCGATTATGTACCATGCGTTCGTTGCGCGGGTCCATGCCTTGGTTGATCTCATCGACGACGCGGAACGGCGACTGTGCATCGGCTTGGAGGGCCATTAGGAAGAAGATCGTCGAGACGGAGCGTTCACCACCGGATTGTCGGTTGCCAGTGAGTTGGACAAGCTGGCCGCTGCCTTCGTGGACTCTGAAGAACGCGAAGATGTAGATGTTAGTTGTTTTATGCTTGTCTTATTATATAGATTGTTGGGCATAAGTTGAGGTATACAAGAAACGTACCGGAAGCACACCATGATGTGCAATGCCCATTCGTTAAAGTTTTCTGCCTTGTGCAGTCGCACCTCTCCTGCACAGCCAATCTGCTCAAAGTTGTACGCGAAGGCATCACTGATCTTACTGACTAACTCCTGTACCTGCGGTTCCCAGACCGATTGCTTCTCCTCGATCGTTTGCATGAACTGCTCCATACAGCTCCGACTATTCTGCAACTGCTGCTCAAGGGATTCGACTTCTGACGATAGTTGCTGGAAGCGCAGGACGGCCGTGGGATCGCCAATATGTAGCAGTTGCAAACGCGCCTCCTCGGCCTGGATGTTGCCCTGCACCTCGGCCGTTGACTTGTCCCTGTAGTGCGGCTCCAAGTCTTCGGCAGTATATTTGTCTCGCGCAGTCTCGATGATAGGCGTGAGTTCCTGACTTTGATCGAAAAGGCTGGAAAGTTCGGCCTTTAAACTAGCAACCCTGGTAGCCTCAGCGTCTATTTTTTCTCGGACACTGATAGATTGAGCGTCTAGATATTTAACATCGACCTGGGCTTCAATCTCACAGAGAGCTAGGCGGCTTTGCTTGATGATAGCGTTGCGGTACTTGAAAGCCGCAGCAGCCGAGAGAATGGCAATATCGGCGAGATTGGTGGTCGAAAGACGAGCCTTTTGGCGGATGTCCATAAGAAGACGGCGTTTGTCGCGAGTGATGCGCTTGCTGTTTATAAGATCTAGCTCGGCCTTGGCTATTGAAGAAAATAGAAAGGGAATGAAGTTAGAATATGAACAATACCAAGACTACGTGTAGCCGTGGACTAAAGAACTTACCAAGTCTGTCTGGAATTCCGGCTCGACGACCAGACTCACGTTGGAACTCTGCCTTCTTATTGCTCAACTCGGACTATGAGTATTCATTAGTATGTAACATCGTAGGCAATTAAGCAAATACTCAACTTACAACTATAGAATTGTGTTCGGCCATTTGTGCCTTAGCATCTTGTCCTTTTTGCTTCGTGCTCTCACGCTCAGCTTTGATTTTCTGTATATCTTCTTCAATAGTAGCAAGACGGCTTGTCATGCTACGCTTTTCAGCCGTGGTATCGTAACTCTCGTTTGTGAGAAACTGCGAGCGCTTGATCTGGAAGGACGTGGTGCTGACGTTGTTGCCGTATTCCCGGCGACGGACAAAGCGATAGCGCTGTCTGGCGATGGTGGCACTGGAAACCTGGACATTTGATTCTAGAGCCGAGAACGCCTGGTCGCTGATGGAATTAAGAGATACAACAGAGCAATGGAGACGCCGCTCGGTACATAGCATAGCTAGTAGCGTATCGGGACCTTCGAGGAAGTTGATAGCAAAGCCTTCGATACCCAAGGCACTGACCTGGGCCGGGGATATCGGCGGCCTGAACTGGCTGAGAGGTGTCGTGCAGGTTCGGATGGTTACCGAGATACCCATGTTTTTGTAGAACTGTTTACTGAGCAATTGGTGATCCTCGATACATTGCGTAGTAAAGCACGTTAGGTCTGCTCTGCCGAGCAGATCCTCAATCTGGTCCGCATACTGGGTGTCCTTGATGGAGCACGTCAGCAAGACTGGGCCGAAGACTTGCATTTTGAACTGGTTCCCGTTCTTCTGCAGCCATTCCCAGCCAGTGGCTGCTTCAGCGTTGAAGCGCTTGAGGGCCGTGAGACGCTGGCCTTCTTGTGTTTCTAGTCTACTAAGACCATTGTGTATTTCGTCCCTTTCCTGATGTAACCGGGATGACTTGTCACGGAGTTCGTTCCATTTCGCGCTCATGCCAGCTAGTTCCATTTCACAATCACGAATGCTGTGTTCTCGGTTTCTCTGTTTGAAATTGTGTTAACATGATAATTTGTTGGGGGAAGGGGGGGGGGGGGGGGGGGTACTCACGATATCTTGGTTGATTTCTTCGATGTTCATAGTGAGTATGGGAGCGCTTAACTGTTGCTTGAACTCCATGATCTTGCGTTTATGTCTGAGGATCTCTTGCTTAGCGGCCGTAAACTCGGAGTTAGCATCAGCGATATCTTCGGAATATTTCTTGAGGTCATCCGAGGTCTTGATAAATCGCGCCATAGCCATCATTACTTCTCGACAGGCATTAGTGGTACGTTTTGAAGCCTCAGGCTTCACTTCTTGGAGTGACGCAAGATATAGCCTCTTCTTGTCAGCAGCCGCAAGAGCTGGCTCGGTCTCTTCCAATAGTCTTTTATGCTTTGTCGACGCGACCTTTTCTTTAGCCCTGGCTTTCTTGTGCAGGTTGGTGATCTCAATGTACTTGGCAAAAGTGTGCGCCACCTTCAAGATATCGATCAAGTTTTGAATTTCCTGGCGCTCATTGATACGATCTACTTCGCTCTGCATGTCTCCTTTGCGCTTGAGCTTATCTTCTAGTACAGACATAGCTAGACCCATGCGCCTCTGCAAGTCTTCCTTGGCCTTGTGCTTTTCAAGCAACTGTCGATGCGTATCAGAGATATCTTGAGGAGCTGCAGCGCGTAGAGTTTCGGTAAACAAGTCTATGTCGTTCAAGCGGGCGAACTCTACAACTCGATCTTGTGGCAAGAACTGGCACAGGTTATCAACTTGGATGTTGAGTGACCGGACTACCTCCTGGACTCTTTTGTGTGGCACACTTTTGCCGTCAATCCACCATGTGGTTTGATTGGTCTCACGGACGATTTTGGCTTTGATGATGATGTTGTTATCGCCTTCTCCGCGCAGCTCTGTCTCTATTATAGCGCTGTTCTCGTTATGCTTTACAAACTCGCCAATAGTTGTAGCGCGACCCAGCAGCTTCGGGGAGAAACCAAGACCCAGACATATAGCATTCACAAGGGAACTTTTGCCTGTGCCGTTGGGGCCAATGACCATGTTCAGATACGGACCTGGCACAAACTCTGCCTTGTCGTAGGTTAAGAAGCTCTGCAGATAAACGCGCATGATAGCGCCAACTTGGTATTCATTGCGATTCCAGGAACTAGATGTATGCTGCGTGGGGCGGGGCATCTGAGAGTAGCCATTGCTAGACTCTTCATCCGAGTCATGACGACGTCGGCGAGACATTTCGCAAGCGGGGATATCAGCAGCGGCCTAAAAGGCCACACTCTATGCCTACGTAGCAGACCCCGCGGATGTACATTCAATGCTGACGGAAACTTGGAAGGGTTGTCGAGAGATTCTGGAGACTATGGCCTTCGGTGTGATCGTAGGGATAGATAATCGTAGTTGGTATGGCCTTGAAGCAAGCACACAGTACGAGGCTAGCTATGTTAAATATCTAGTCAAGTGTGCAAGCGTACTGCAAGATAATCGGCGGTAGTTCGGCAGCTAAGGTTTGTATGGGATATCACATCAATTAACCAAGAACACAGCTTCACTGGCACAAGTATACCCAGAAAGAGATATGGTATGTTGAGAATCCCGTGTCTTTTGGGCGAAATATAGTGTTATAACTGTGACTAACAGCCACCAAAGAGATAATTCAGTATTTCAAGTAAAGACCGAAGTTGCTCAAGCAACTTCCAGGAGGAGGCTACAAAAGAAAGACTATGATGCTATTAATTCAGTATTAACGACGTTGTGCCACCAGTTCGGTATAGGCGCGTGAACGAACGCGCTCCGAAAAAAAAAGGCCCCACAGTAACAAAGTGTCGGCATGGTTAAATGTGGCGTCGACAACATACGCCACACTACATGATCGCATTGTCGTTGGCATACCTTGCTGTTATTGGTCAAGGAGGATTGAGTCAACGCTTATCAGATCAGACAGATCATCATGGCTGTCAAAATCATATTGAACCAATTGAGTGCAATCACAGTATCTTATGATATTTGCGAAAGTATATTGGCACCCTGATGTCTGAATCTCGGATGAATCGAGGATATGTACCTCCGCGAACTATCTTCTTTCATCCTATTTCCTTTTATCAAGAGATCAAGAATGATGATAATGGAACTATTGACCACCGGATGGTTTTGAGTGTTGGCTTACATGCCTAGCTAAACTTGTGGATCAGGGAGAAGACTCAGGGGTGCATTCCTGATTCCTAGAAGACAGAGCACACTGCGGCAAAGAAGGAGAAGTTTAGCTCTCCATGGAAGTTTCAGCCTTTAACATTCGTGCATAAAACACTAGCAAGATAAAGAGGGACTCTGTGGTTGTCTAATTGTGATACCAAAGACATACAACACAAGGCCTATTGTTGATATAGAAAGAATGGCTCTCTCTTGTCACGTGTCAGAGACTAATGAGTGTGTGTTATGTGTTAATTTTTATCGCCCATGTATTTCATTACTACAAAAGGGTTCGCGACAGGGCTCCGCTATTCGCAGAACCCTTATGCACTAAGTTTTAGCATCTTCAGAGCACACCTGCAATTCGTGTGAGACTAATGAGTATATGAGCGCTTACGACATAACTTCGTAACTCTAACTTTATCATAGCATAAAGTTCAGAGTTACTTTTGGTTGTTGTCCGCAAAGATTAAATACTAAACTGAACCAAGCTAAAAACGTAAACCCATGGAGTATCGATTTTGGGTTTAACATCAGATTCTAGTGTTGTCAAAATGCTTAATTTTGGCTGTGATATTAATATCCTAGTCTAGGATTAAGGAACTAGATAACTTATAGGATGGTAGATTTCCTAAATAGGTCAGGGTTATATTCACTAATATGACTATGAGAGCTCCTATATTAGTTGTAGATTTATATTAGAGACCATGATAGTAGTTACCTGACTTGATATAGATATACCTTAGCAGAGGAGATTAGTTAGTAATTACTAAAGTAGTGGCATCTTGATTGGAAAAAAAATATATAGACATTGGTCCCAGGCAGGAAATGGAGCCCCTTCATAGGACGATTCGTCCAAATTTGGTCAATCATAAAGACATCTAGTACTACAAGAAACTCGACTGACTCAGAGCTTTTAATCCTCGGAACGTCAGTAGGGTTAAAGCTACAATCTTGTGTGTAGAATTGGCGGGATCATGGAGTTGAAAGGCAAAGGCTTGCCTTTAAAACACATCGCATTCCGGACATATCCCTTTGAAACAGTAGCCATAACTGCTATTTCTAAGTCCAAAGTATCGCTGCTCACATGTGTCCAGGCAAAGATACCTTTGGTCGTTCCTATATCAACAAGCCGCTGGAATTCTAGCCCGCTTGGTGAGCTAGGCGACAAAGCGCCTGAGAACACTAGAATTCTTGCTATTGTTGTCTGACGGACTGGCTGGCCGCTAGACATCAACATGCAATTACTGTTTACTGTTGATCTCCCCGTAAAGTATATGCCTCAGGACTACAAAGTCCATGCCGGCTAGCTGAGCTTTTGCCCAAGAAGGCAAAAACTAGCATTGCTCATGATTCTGTCGTTTGTCCAGCAACCAGCAGGTTAGCCAACCAGTGCGCGCCCTTAGTGCCCCGCCAAAACAAATTGCCCGTTTGGTAGGTGATGATACAGCTTCTTTCCCCCACGAGAACATTCTCCGTTGGAACTGCCTTCCTACTTGTATGTTTGTTTTCTTTTCTATGTTTTCTTCCCAGAGTCTCTTTGGATTTCTTTTCCCCTTCAAACTTTTCTTCTTGTACATTTCCTTCTTCAAATCACATATCCTCTCCTCCCTTCCCTTTCCTTGCCATCTTGACCATCAATCAACTATCTACCTTCGTTTCTTTTTCTCTGCAACCTTTTTTTTTATCACAAGTTGCTACTTTTTAACTGTTAAGTAAACACAAACTGCAGCCTTTGCCAATCGCTTCTACTACCACCGTCGTTTCTACAGATCTTTTTTACCTATTTGCTTCAGCCTCTGTTCCGCATTAACAACGCTGTCCTATCCATCGTCGAACTTACCTCACTTGGTTAACGGTATTAATTTTCTTCTCTGAGGTCATAGTTTGAGGTTGTGACAGCAAGTATATGCTCATTTACCTGTTAGTATATACAGACTCATCGCACAACTAATTGTGTGTTGCTTGGGCCTTGACTGGGTTCATTGCAGACATCGTCAGAACATTGCGCCTTCTCCATTTGATACCATCGGTTGAGTTTTGTTTTAACGAACAGTCGTTATCTCCCACTATGGTCGAATATCGCGCACCATTGACGGACGCTCCTACTACACGCGGCAATCAGGGCCGCGCTCGATATACGAATATCCCGCCTGGATACAGACCAAGCCAGAAGAGCTACAGAGCTCCTGAGCTTGTAGCCCTCATGGGAGACGGCCCCGTCACACCTCTACAGCAGGACGAGGTAATGCGTAACGAGAGAATGCAAGCGTCTCTTCGTCAAAAAGCTTTCGCCAATGCCCAGACTATTCAGGCAGGCCCCAACTTTGGCTATCAGGATGTACCCGAGGTGAACCTTTCAGCTCGTAGCAACGATGGCTATAAGCTAAACATTGGTCCTTGGAGACTTGGCCAGACGCTAGGTAGTGGCGCGTCTGCTGAAGTCAAGTTCTGTCGCCATCGGGTAACTGGCCAACCTGCTGCATGCAAGATCGTGTCAAAATGCTCCAGCCATTTAGTGCAGGCTGGCAGTCTGGTGGATCTCGATCGCTTGGAGAATAGTCGGGCTAAACAATCAAGCGGACAGATGCGTGTTCCGGTGGCCGTTGAACGCGAAGTTGCCATTCTCAAATTGATCCAACACCCCAACATCATGAAGCTGTATGACATTTGGGAAAACGGCAAACACATGTGAGCAAACACAAAACCCCGTTTCACTTGCATTTTTAGTAGCTAACTAAATCTTTGCTGTAGCTACCTAATTCTTGAGCTGGTCGACCAAGGCGACCTTTTCTCTTTCATCACACAGCATGGAAGATTAGCAGAGGAGATGTCCGTATCACTCTTTCGCCAAATCATGAGCGCTATGAGCTACTGCCACCACTTTAAGATCTGCCATCGAGATCTAAAGCCGGAAAACATTTTGGTAACCGCTAAGGGCGAGATCAAGATTGCTGACTTTGGAATGGCGGCTCTTCACCAGACTGACCAACACAAGTTGCATACAGCTTGTGGAAGCCCACACTACGCCGCCCCAGAACTCCTTAAGGCCCGTCATTATCTGGGCAACAAGGCGGATATTTGGAGCATGGGTGTCATTCTGTTCGCAATGCTCACTGCTCGCCTACCATTCGACGAGAAGGAGATGCCACTTCTTATGGCGAAAACAAAGCGCGGCGAATACGAAATGCCAGAGTTCCTGAGTATCGAGGCAAAAGATCTCATTCGTCGCATGCTAGAGATCAACCCTGATCGTCGAATCTCCATGCAGGAGATGTGGCAACACCCGCTGATCATGAAGTACCAAGCGTTCGATAACCTCGACACAGTATACGGTCAGCCTCCGGAGATCAACATGAACTTTGAGCCAGAGCCTATCAAGCACGACCAGCTTGACAACCAGATTGTGCGACAGCTGCGGACATTATGGCACATGTTCACAGAAGAACAGATTGCTGCGTGCTTGACTAGCCCTAAGTAAGTGAACAATATCATAATTTAGGTACGAGAACAGTACTGACGGAAGTATAGGCCTAACTTGCAGCAATCTTTTTACTGGCTGCTACAACATTACCGCGAAAGACAACTTGAGGACTTTAAGCCTGAGATCGTGCATTCGAGAAGTGATTATCACCATTTCACTCCGTCGTCATGGAAACGCAAGATCTCGACTTGCGAGTTTACCTCCGGCCGCAGCATCTCGCGGTTCACTGTCATTTCCCAGGTCGCAGAAACAGAGCCAGAAAGTGTGACTAGCTATGATCCTTACAATGTTAACAAATATTCACCGGAAAATAGCTTTGACAGTGGCCAACAACCTAGTCAGACCAAGATCACCATCCACAATGGTCCTAACAGTGGACAGCGTGATCACAGCTTCGCTAGCAACGGTACCCGCCTGCGTAAGACTGGCGGTACCATGGCAAGCATCCGCACAGCACGTGGAACCCGTGTGGTCGGCCCCAGAACTACTTCGATGAGCTCCGTGCATAGTGGCAAGGGCATCAGATATGCTCGTGCCGCCGTGGTTCACAAGCGCCCGGTAAACTTTACGCACATCCGTCGTAAGTCGTCGGCTGCTTCGCGTTATGGTAATGTCCAGAGCGCTACAGTTACTGGTAGAGTCCAATCACAGCGCGTTCCTCCTGCCCATGTGCGCACTAGCCAAGGCAACCGCGACCCTCGTGATCCTAGAAGACATCCCTCAGTTATGGGTCCTCGTCCCGCACTGCAGGTGTCACAGACAAAAGCCAGCGCCCTGATTGATGAGGAAGTGCGTCTGTTCACTAATCGTATTGCTCATGATCTGGACACGGCTTTCAACACGTCGTTGGTGGCAGAGCCGTCGGTCAACGGATCTCTCGGCGTAAGCTCTCCCATCTACGCCAATGCGCCCAAGACGCCCAACAGCTTCGATAGCAACGAAGGAACGTTGGTGCAAGACTCAACTGGCGATCAAGCATCGTGGAAGGATCGTCCACTTCCTCCGCTGCCCCCGCGAGTCAATCAGCTTGCTTCAAAAAGTAGCTCTAAGGACGCCCGTCGTATGGTGACAGCGCCCATTGCAATGGCCCGGAGCAATACCAACATTCAGTTATTCGATACTGACTCGCCGCAAGTAGACAAGCAGGACAAAGTCCGTGCTGCTTCAGGGCCGGCATCTGGCGACGCAAAAGTGGGTAGTGGCGAGGAGAAAGCTCTGCAATTCTTAGAGAAGACGCAGAATACAATTCGTGTCGTTAACTCCCCTAAGCGTCCTGTCACCGGTTCTGGGTTCATGGATCGCGTGATGAAGGACCGGAAGCGCGACTCTGCTACCAGCTTGTCACTTGACGAACGTCGACGTTCCCAAGCGACTAAGCCTGCTGCTGGAGGTGACCCTACTGCCAAGCGCAAGCCCAATTGGTTCCAGCGTCTATCCAGCTACTCGCAGACTAGCGAGATGGTAGAAGCTGGTGACCGTTTGTATGCCGCGCAAAATAGCGAGCAAGGTTCAGATACGTCGTCTATCAATGGTCTCGAGGGCAGAAAGAAGAGATTTGGCCTACTCTTCTGGAAGGCGAACAAGGGCACCAAGAATGATCTTGGTAGTAAGTTAACACATCTTGATATGTAGCTCGCCGAAGCATAACTAATAACTGCTTTATGATAGATATACCTCCGATTTCGCCAATTAGGCGGGCTTCTACACCGAAACCGCAAGACCCCGTCCACGAGACTTGGCTGGCTCGGATGTTCAAGATAAAGCCAGTCACGGAATATCTCTGCTTCGCAATGACACGCAAGGACGTTCGTAACGATCTGGCGAGCCTGTTCCGCGAGTGGAGATCGTTTGGTATGCGGGATGTGGTCGTAGAAAAAGACCGCAATATGGTATTTGCACGGGTTGGTGCTTCAAACTGTAAGTTTTTCAATGTCCTTTCAGTAATGACATTTGACTTCTTGAGGTGTTAAATAATACGCTGACTTAAAAATCTGTTCCTTTACTGCAGCTCTTGGTATCAAGGAAGTTTCCCTTGTTGCTGAAGTTATGACTGTCATCGAGCACGGGACCAACATACCCCTCTGCATTGTCCGCTTCACGCAAGAACGCGGTGCTGCCAGCAGTTTGCAGACTGTGGTCAAGACCACCAAGGAAGTCTTTGCCCGCCGCAACAAGCTGGTTACTGACCGCCAAAAGGCGCGTATGATGATCAAGACTCTGAATGCATGAAAGGAACACGATACTTCACATCTCAAGTGACCGATTAACGCCAGCCACCATGATTTCATCCCAAAAAAGGCTCTCTTTATCCTTCATAGATCACAGGCTAACATATCTGACTTGTTTTTTTTTGTTTTCCATCCCATTTACCAAGATAGGAAGGCTCCTTCCTCGTTATGAAGTATGAACGCATCTAGTGATCCAAATTCCTTTTTGTTCTATTACCGCGATAGATCCAAAAATCTCTATCTCTCTGGGCCGCTTTTATTCACTAAAAGATTTTTTTCTTACTGTCTTTTCTACTATCATTTTTCCCTTCAGAAGGCTAGCTTCTATGGTTAACACCTCTGCTTTATACTCTATATCTTTACCGTCATTACAAAGTTCAGAGCTGGAGAAGAACAATATCTCTAACGGTATGGAGAAGCTACAAATATCTTATTTTTTTTTCTTACATTTTATTTTCAACTTTTTTTTCTTATGTTTCTGATATCACAGTTTTGCTTTCATTAAGATGTATTTTGCAAATAGCAGTTTTTCACTACTATTTCATTGTGTTTTGGCTACTTTAGGCGTTGTCATTTTGATATTCGCGTTATTACAACATATATATTCTACGCTTTATTATGTATTTGAGCCCAATAACATCATTTATATCAATGTACCTTTTCTCTCCTTACTATGTAAGTAGCACCATGTATCATTTATGTAAGCCGCGGCTGTGGGCTTGGCAAGCTTATCAGTTTGACTATATTAGTGATTAAGATCACAAGCTTCCTGAATATCTGCCATGCCGCATAAACGCCGAGCCTATTGGGGCTGATAGACATACTGCCGACATATGACGTTAACCCCCCCCCCCCCCCCCCCCCCTCCCGGAAAGAGTCGGAAAGCTTAGCAAGGAATCATGGCAAGGTTACAGAATCTGGGGAAGCTATACAATAAACTCCAGATTCAGAAGCTAGTTTTTTTTATTACTTCTGTTCTGACAGCTTCAAGTTGCTATAGCCTGAACTCAGGAATGTGATTGGCTAGAAGTAGGAGGCAATTATCATATTACTTGATTTAATGCTTTTTTGGGTCCCAAGGTTGGCTTAACACGGCAGGGCGGAGACCTCGGTTGATCGGGGCATCGGGCTAGGGGCGGTTTGATAAGGGAGAATTCACAAATATAGTCAATACGAATTAGTTAGTTGATAAGTAGCTTGACTGAATGATTAGTGTGGTAATGATAGGATGTATGAACGAATATTCTTATTGATTAGGCCTTTCGGTTAGTGTTTGTCATTTTGAAGCTCGGCGCTGCAGTAAAAGAGAGATGAATTAATATAGAAAAAATCCAAATATATTTATGGGCGCAAAAGAAAAAAAGTTTCCTGGTATAATAAACAAGGTCTCCGGAGGTCCTCCAAGAATGTTGGTTTTTATAACCGTGGGTGTCATTCCCCAGTATGAAGGCTACCTCCTTCTGGCTTGTGACATGTTGAGTTGAAGTTCTAGGTTTCTTTTCCTCTTTCTGTACAACTAGTCTATAGTAGCAAGCGTATCCCAAATGAAAAGGAAAAAGAAAGCAAAAGAAAGGGCGATATTATTAATAGCTACTAGGGTTTATTCTGCTTAGACTTCCAAGGCTCGTCACGGAGAAGCGGAGTCGAGGGTCAGTGGCCAAATTCGGGTCTGGGGAAAGAATATTCTGACATATTGTCTGATCCTCATGAGAGTTTGAAAACGACCGGCGGTATCTATATGATAGAGCTATATCAAGAAGAAGAAGACAAGAAGATTCATGGTACCAGAGAGAACTTAAATGCGCTTTCGTCTTGAGAATAGGATGAATGGATACATATTATGGCCATCGCCGCGGCTTGATTGAATAAAAGTTATGTATCAAGTTAGGCTATACCAGTAAAGCATGTGGCCTGTGATTTCCATGGAAAACTACTTGCTTTGTAAATAGGCTTACTTGTAGATATATACCAGTCACTTGTTCGGCTTGTCGCCTCCAAAGTCCAGGATAAAACAAACTAAAAGACATGCTAAAAGCCTACCGTCGAAAATGTAGAGCCGGTAAAGCGAGCTTGGCAGATTATATTCTTCTTTGGGAACGATGGTAATTCAAGAGAGCGCGGACACATTTCGGGATCCCCAGTAAGAATGAAGTTTGGTATATTACTAGTCAAATGACTGTTTTCTATATTTTTAGGGTTAGAGAAACGACTAGCCGAAAAAAAAAAGAAACAAGACTGGCCGCGGTTACTTTTTTGACAAGCAACAGCTTTTAGAAACATCTGGGAAATAGTCTACTTGGTTCCTCAGGGCCGAACTTGGCCGTTTCTGTTATGGTTTCGCTGTGCCTGGAAAAGTGGCGATAGCTTCACATGGAATGATACATGCACCAAGAATTGGACTAGGAGCCGAACAGCCAATCACAGCACCGGATAATAGAAGCCATCCGTATCAAGCACACCCAGTAGATCCGATTTGAGGCCGATATTGCCAGAAGAGAAGGTTAAAATGAAAACCAATACATATGTTCTGTCGTTTCTCCGAGAGGCTTGCAATACCTTTCCTAGCTTTGATTACTCAATACTATCAGGTGTATCAATTAATTCTTGTTTTTTTTTTCTTAATGAGGTAAAGTCCGAATAACACCACGATAGCCTCTGGCCCACTGCCCCGCCTTAGCAGCAAGACCTTGGCTCTTTTACCTTGCATCGTTGCTATCAACGGCTGTTATCGGGGTTTTTTGATTGGCCGGCTGCGTCCTGTGAAAGCTGCCCTACCTTCCCTCCAAAGGGAGTGCATCCTGGCTGCCGCTGGAGGGGTGGCTGGATCACGCATAGGAAGTTACTATGTACCCGCCCGCGGTCGACCACGATAGCAAGTCAGAAGAAAGAGTGTGAAAGAGCTCCAGCGGCGATAGGAAGGACGAAAGCCTGTCCGAACGTAGCAGTTGCTTAGAGGCTCCTACTATTTATACAGTGGCCGGCCTGCTCTCTTTTTCTTCTTGAAGCTTCATTCTTATCACCTCGTTTCTGGACTTACTTTTTCTATCTAGTCTTGATTTTGTTCCGTTAATATCGCCAAGCTTCTCTTCTATAAACTTCACATACGCATTACCCGAACTACCTGTATATCTACAACGATAAACATATCCAACCGATCTTAGCCCAATCTATTACTTCTTATAGACACACATACATCTACAACGTCGCCAAACACCATGGCCTCCACCGATTCTCTGCTTAAGGGCGTCGAGATCCTCGCTCCCATCCAGGAGCAGCAGCGCAAGATCTTAACGCCACAGGCTCTAGCCTTCGTCGCCCTGCTTCACCGTAGCTTCAATGCTACGCGCAAGAACCTGCTCGAGCGCCGCATCAAGCGCCAGGCGGAAATTGACAGAGGCGTGCTGCCCGACTTCCTGCCCGAGACCAAGGCCGTCCGCGAGGATCCGTCGTGGGTTGGAGCGAAGCCGGCACCTGGGCTGGTTGACCGTCGAGTGGAAATCACCGGCCCGACTGATCGCAAGATGGTCGTCAACGCTCTGAATTCTGACGTGTGGACATATATGGCTGATTTTGAGGGTAGGTTTGCTTATATCAGTAGCAGCATTACCGAATTTGTACCATAATCAGTAGACTAACATTATCTCCTTTTTCCTCTGCTTTAGATTCTAGTGCTCCTACCTGGGAGAACATGGTCAACGGCCAAGTCAACCTCTATGATGCCAACCGTCGCCAGGTCGACTTTAAGATCGGTCCTAAAGACTACAAACTGCGCACCGACAAGACGCTGCCGACTCTTATTGTGCGCCCTAGAGGCTGGCACCTGGAGGAGAAGCACGTGACCATTGACGGCGAGCCCGTATCCGGTTCGCTGTTCGACTTCGGCCTGTACTTTTACCACAACGCCTTTGAGACCGTCAAGCAGGGCTTTGGCCCTTACTTCTATCTGCCTAAGATGGAGTCGCATCTCGAAGCGCGCCTGTGGAACGACGTATTCAACGTGGCTCAAGACTACGTCGGCATGAGCCGCGGCACGATCCGCGGCACAGTGCTTATCGAGACCATTCTAGCCGCTTTTGAGATGGAGGAGATCATCTACGAGTTGCGCGATCACAGCGCTGGCCTAAACTGCGGCCGCTGGGACTACATCTTTAGCACCATCAAGAAGTTCCGTCAGAACCCCAAGTTCGTGCTGCCTGACCGCGCTAGCGTGACCATGAAGTCGCCTTTCATGGAGGCCTATGTTAAGCTGTTGATTCAGACTTGCCATAAGCGCGGCGTACATGCCATGGGTGGTATGGCGGCCCAGATCCCCATCAAGAACGACAAGGCGGCCAATGAGAAGGCCATGGCGGGCGTGAAGGCTGACAAGCTGCGTGAAGTGCTCGCTGGCCACGACGGGTAAGTCTTTTTCCAGCCAACATACAGCTGACTTAACGCTAACTACTGACCGTTGTATTAGTACTTGGGTTGCCCACCCCGCTCTAGCCAGTATCGCCTCGGATGTTTTCAACGAGCATATGCCCACGCCTAACCAGCTATACAAGCGGCGTGAAGATGTCAGAATCTCAAGTGCCGACCTGCTGAACATGAACGTGCCCGGACATATCACCGAAGAGGGCATCCGCAAGAACCTCATCATTGGCCTTGGTTACATGGAGGCGTGGATCCGCGGCGTCGGCTGCGTACCGATCAACTACCTGATGGAAGACGCTGCCACGGCCGAAGTATCCCGTTCACAGCTATGGCAGTGGGTGCGCCACGGAACCACCACGGCAGAGGGCAAGAAGGTCAACAAGGCCTATGCCCTACAACTACTTAAGGAGAGCGCCGAGGAGCTTGAGAGCAAGGCAGTTGCTGGCAACAAGTTCCAGCTTGCAGCCAAGTACTTTGCCGACCAGGTTACTGGCGAAGCATACGCTGATTTCTTGACGAGGTATGTGTCACTTCAATCCGTAATAACAAAGAAAGAAGCCCGATTTCTAACCCTATTATTATAGTCTACTCTATGACGAGATTACGACTGTTGGTCAGTCTTCACCTGCTTCCAAGCTGTAAATGAAGCTTCAGAGCAGCCACCTGTTGTGATTTTCTTGTGACTTTGTTCGATACTACTATCTTGTTTCTGATTTCATGATCTGGCCATGTTCATGTTTGCAAATGATTAACGAACCTTTTAACACTAAAATATACCTTGAATACTACTGTATATAAGATCACAATTTATTTATGAGACTGTATCTACTGCGTGCGTCTACTGCTACCAACATTGTCTAATCCTCCTATCTAGAGCTGATGCGAAACAAGGGTATAGTAACGACGAGAGATAATCATGGCTCTAGAGAACTCCGAGCAGCAGCCTGAAAACGGGACTGAAGCGGAGCCGACCGCCATCTAAGTTAGAGACATCAGCAATTAGCGGAAAGCATAGATCTGGACTTTTCTAGGAGATAAGATCGCGGAGATTTGGGGTGTTTGAGGAAAAGAACGCTTTTGTTGATGGCTCGTAACCAACTTAGACGTTTATCAACTAGGTTGTAGAACAAGAGAACAGATCTTAAGAGCTATCTGTACGCTATATTTACTTAATCATCTAGAACCTGTGAGGCTCTTCGGTAACTAAAAGGGTAGATTGAGACTCAAATTGTATCATGAATAAAGAAGAATCAAATAAGTAAGTAATTGATATGTCCGAAAAAACGGGAGATGGATAAAGAGAGAGATGAACAAGGATTTGTTGATATATAGAGATGGGCTGAGCAGAGTCAGAAACAAGATAATCTCATTGTCAAGTACCAAAAAATAGTAAAGATCAAGCATAAAATGTGAATACAACATACATATGTATCGACTTGGTTTGTGTTGGATAAGACAAGGAAGTTTCTGGCTTCCTTTTTGTGTGCCATCTGCGAGGTAACTTGTACCAAAAATGTTTCCTGGGAGAAGAAAAAAGAAAACTAAGTTTTATTTTTTTGATGTGAGTTCAAGGGTTAGTTAGATATGGAGAGACCCTAAACGTAGCACAGCCTGGTGATACTAAAGAATGTATGACTGGAAAATTAGATACAAGAAAACACAAAACCAGTTAGGTTTTTAAATATTGAATACTTCCCCTTGTTTTGTACTCCCACACCGAAGTTTGTATCGACTCATGTTTCTTTTTTATTATTTCTTCTCTTTAATCTACTATTACTATTTAGTCATGAAATCTAGAGTCTCTAAGGAATATGAGATCAAGACAAACTCCATAAATGAAGCAGAATCACTCACAAAGTTAGTCTCCGAAAAAGACCCAGGGACAAGCAAAAGAAAACCCAGAAAAACAGCCTGAGCGTGAGCTATATATTATATATTATTCGATAAACAGGTTCTTTAGTTTCTTTTGATGGCAAAACGTTAAAGACAGATGAGTTACAATGATTGGTATATAAGCAACTAGGGAACAGGAAGCTTTGCTTAGCAAGAACTTAGCAAAGTGACTACATCAAGAAGCCCGATAGAGGCACGATAAGCGAGAACAGGATTATAGCAGGTGAAATAAAGTTGTGGTAAAAAAAGCAGGCAACTTGGGCACTGATCAGTGCTCTTAGAGATACTCTCATCGTGAGCTAAGTACAAAATATGGACGATGGCGCTGAAATGTTTCTCCCCAAGTTCCAACCAAAACCGCCACAAAAATTTGGAGATCTTTAGCATCAGTTGTATCCTATGGTTTTCCGAGCAACCTGTTTTTTTCAGATTATTATTATCATTATTATTATTAGTATTAGTCTTTGTAAATGTGGGGGAGGCTTAGAACTGAAAGAAAGAAGAAAGATGAGGAGGGTAAAATGTTCCATTGCTAACGTGATTTTTCAATATCAGTATATAAGAGATTATACAAAAGAAATAGAAAAAAAATAGGGCGTCTTGTGCTGTCTCGAGACAGTCGTGAGATCACAGAGGCGGTGACGAGTGGAATATCTTTGTTTTTTTTACTCACACGACACTTAGCTAGAAAAGGAAGAAAGGCTAGCGAATGCCAGCAAACAACGAGACGAAAATCCTAGAGGCACCTGCAGCTCTCTGCTTGCCACCGTTTTGTATCATCTTGACCCTTTTTAGATGGCATATGCGACTGGGTATTAGGGTAGGTAGCAGTGTGGTTTGTTGTCAGTACTTTTCTCGACAAAGTTGTGCCGTTTTTTTTCTACTCCTTGTTTTGCTCCCTTCTTCTTCTTCTTCTTCTTTTTCTATTTCTCCAATTGAATAGCTTTGCCTTTGAGAAAAGAAAAGCCACATGTCGATCATATGTCGTGTTCGGACGGGGAATCGCCGCCGGTTTTTTTTCTTTACCCGACCCATCTCTAACTTTTTTATTTTCTTTTGGATCTATAGTAAGCCTTGAGGTGATATATATGATCTTTATTTTATATTTTTGTGTGTGTTTGTCGTGCCAGCGAATACATCTTCTCGCTCTTTTTGTTGCATCTTATATGGCGTCCGGATCAACTGCCATATTAGACAGCCTTGACCACAGCATGTCATACTCGCACCGCATGCAGCGAAACGCTATTGGACGCCTCGTTAATCTCTTATTGCTCACTCTTTCTCTAGTGCCAACTGCTCGTCATCATCATAATGTGAGTTGGTGATGCGCCGCTGCGGCACAGTAGCCTTCTACAGACCGTATTTTTGGCCTTCGGCGTCATGGTCAGGCAACAATGAGCATTACTATACCAGGCTATACCATATATATATATATAAGTACGTACAATTTTTTTTGGGGTATTGATCAAGTTTGAATGGCTTCAATGTAATTGGGTACTGATAAGCAATAGTCTTACATTTTGACTTTGGAATACCGTTATCGACAGCTACTGACATGGGATTCCGAACAGATACCAGCACATTATATACAGGCCCTTCTAGTACATAAGCAACAAAGATAAACAGTATCAAATCGTAGCCCAAAGGTAACAAACAAACAAGCAGATGTTGTTGTTGTTATCATCGAGTATTGACGGCAAGTTAGCGATGAACTGATTGTCTCATATAGCACGGCAAGGAAACAGCGGTCGATACAACAAGATGAGAGAAGACACTGATAGCAAGATATGACAATACGACTATCTGCAGCTGTATTGACATATACTGACTAATAGAAGACCGGCTTATGTAATAAGATAATACAGCACGATATTCATGCATGTTATCTGACACAAAGAAAGCAAATATAGTAAGAACATGCGTATCTGCGGCCCGGCACTAAGAAAATGGATACGGGTCCGACATCTGCGTATGTGCTGTCTTCCCTAACGGAATGCAGACGGTAACAGAATCTGCTAGTATCCTATCTATATCAAAGGTAAAAAACTATACATAATAAAAGGTCGTATATTTACTCATCACTGTTGGCTGCAATACAGTGCCCGATACCATGTTGACTTGTAACAGGCTAGCCGACGTCTAAGAGCCAACGGAACTGCATTCCAAAATCACAGCATTCTCGCTTCTTATCATCCTTTTTGTTGCTATACTGAGTAAGTTCTATGTGCGGACTATTACTCTTGGTGACACCTATAGTATATGGGGCTTGCATGTACATAGATGATTTGTCTAAACGCATAACATTCATAGTTGTATGTGATTAAAGGTCGTGAGAGGGGAAAAAATAGCAGGGATTAGCCTGTCCTCTACTTCTACGCCCTAAGAAACCCAAGAGAGAGAGAGAGAGCAGCGTAGATTTCTGTCTGGATTTTCTTACGTGACACAGCAGGAATTTTGCCAGTCTGGTTAGCTTGGCTTGAATATGCCTGCACAGATACGGATGGTCTTGTCATGGAATGGCTGGAAATACATGTTCAGTGACAAATACTTTTATCATTCTGCCCTTTGTTTCTCTTTCCAAGAGCCGTGATTTGCAGGATATAACGAGATGTGGCGTGTCAAAGCAAGGAAGGATAAAGGCAATGGCCGAGACTATCAAGGCCTGTGCTTTTCTACGTACTTTCAATGTATTGGCCTTTCATAGAGTACAAACAAAACGGTGGGACAGTTGCTTTGATCTCGCCTGCGTTTCTTTTTTTTCTCTGTATCTCAGCCTATAGCAGTTCCCCCGCTCTTAACAGCCATAAATACCTTGGTGTGCGGTAAGAGTTGCTTGCACTTTGCTTTTGCCTAGGCAGTGCTAGTGATACTGCATATTATCTGGTGTACTGTGCTACGGCATGTAAAGTTGTACAACTGCCTGAGAAAGCGAAGATTGATAGTGAAAGAGAGAGCTTGGTAGGTACTATTCTCTGTAGCAAGCAAAAAGTAGCGAATTTAACGATCAATGACTGACCCCCTATTCTCAATATCTCATTATCTGTCCCTACTCATCCAAAACTCATGCTTGGTGCTTCTCGGTGGCAACATGGCATGTCAAAGCACTAGCAAGTATGATAGTAGATAGCTCTATTGCATGGTATACGGGTATCTAAGCAGCACATGTGCTGTCATGGATCTACTTATGGCGCTGTGATATCATCCGATAGTGATGTGCGTATTCCAACTCCGGGGACACTCACGGAGATACGACTTCGATGAGCAGTCTGTTGGACGGTGGCTGTGTGATGTAGTCTTGCTCCCCAGTTCCCAGTTCGCAAAAAATCCCAAGTCACTAGCCGTTCTCCCGAGGCAAAATAAGACAACAAAACAATAAAACACCCTTCCACCCCCCCCTCTTCCAAAATACATAACTCGAGGCTATTTGTTTGAGAAGTGCATACGCGAGCTTGGATGTAAACCTCGTATATGCCCTGTACAGCTTGTACAATGAGAGGCCGCGCGCCCTCGTTTTTAGGTTTTCTTCGTTAGCTCTTACATCTCCAAGCATCAGTTCAGACACGGAATAAAAGAGTGACTTCTTCGTTCTCTCTCTCGCTTGTGATGTCCGTTCTAATGAATCTTCAAGCTCTGATATAGCTAGCCCAATATATACGGTGATTGGCCGATATATATATATGCTAATGAATGTGTTGTAGCCGTATTGCCAACAAATCACTATCAACAAAAGCAAGCAACCGTTAGTTTACAACCTATGGATGAGACAAATACTACCATTCTCTATCACTCTCCTGGGCGCAAGCCACAATCTTATGGATGTGACTTTATACTATCAGATTCTATGGGTCTAGCAGTTGAACTAGGTTAAACCCAAACCCCAAGGCCCATCATATATTACTAATTTTCGAACACAGGTGATTTTTTTTTAATTGTTTTTTTCCTTTGCTTGGTGTGTGTAACAATGATACGTCGATACTATAAAGTGCATCAGGCCCCAATCGCCTGACGGCAAGTGTTAACACACTAAAGATAGTAAACGCCTCTATACAAGTCACCAGCATGCGTACTACAATTAGTATGAGGTGCACGATAAGCTTGTGCTAAGCTATACCAGTAACCAGTCAGGTCTGTCAGTCGCGAATAAGCCGTTAAGCGACTTACTATAAAAGACAGACTTCGACCGTATTGCAGGATTCTGAATAAGACGTGTGCATTTTTCATTCGCATTACAATCACACAACGCGGGGAATAGTTCCGGACCTTGTTTTTCCTCCTTCTCTTAGACATCTTGGATCCTTTTCTCGTCTATCGCTGAGTAGACAGCGAGGAAATAAGATACGATATGCTTAGATACGACAGTAGAAGATTACTTAATGATTCGTTCTACTACCTCAGTAAGGCATCTTTTTTTCTTTCGCATATACAACCAAAAGCGGCGCGGAAAATGCACTTTCTTGCCGTATGCTGCAAGAGAATAGGGCATATATATCATACTATTCTGTCGGTCTCGGAAATTTCCAATCTTGTGTTCGCTTACAACTACGAAAAGTGCGAAAGTACGGCTCGGAAAACAATGACAAAACAAGACATGCAGCCTTCCTTGATAGCCTACCTTCCTAGTATTGAACACGCTTCGTCACTCTGGTTGTTCTTTACCTTATTCCGATATGCGCCCCACCTCCCAGAATGGAACCAAATCAAACAACATATCGCTATGGCCCAATAGTCTGTCTGTCATCATGTATGGATCCGCTAGACATACTAGCAACATATATATGACCATCAATAGGCGTCTCAAGGCGTACGTATAAGATTCTCGCTCCAAAAAAACAAACGTCTAGTAAGAAAAGCATAGCAGTTGAATTCGACCAGGAAACTCGAGAAAGAGGGGATATAGTAGCCGAATGACTGTCATATCTGTCTAGGCTTATATTAGGATTTTCCGTGTAAATATGCCGGCTATATGCCGTAGGATCATGACGGCATGTCTATTATGTCTTTGTTATGCTCTCTAGTGTCAGATAGAATAGTATCAAACTGTCCCACCACCGTTTTGCCTCTAAACGAACGCCAGGCGAGCGCTCCGATTCTTGAATCGATCTTAGTAGGAACGTAATATCGAGCAGATCGTCTATAGTTATTTCTTTGGATTGTTCCATATACCACCAAATAACATCTGTAAATACATATATCTATGTCAGCCAAACACGTACCCGCACGTAGACAGATACGCAGTCATATGCGTGTGCGTGTCATGATTTGATGTACACGTGTATCTGAAATATCACTGAAAGGGGTAAAAATATGATGAAAGGACGATAGCGCGAATGACGGTATCTACGTTACGAGGATACTTACGAGTCTCGACTTTTCTTGTCGATGTCCGAAAAACTAGCACCTAGAAAAGCCGACGCTGGCCTCGAATTCCTTCGTATCCGGATGGGCGACTTTGCATGCTATTGTCTGAGTTGTCACATATACACTCCCAGGTATGTAGTTATCTGCCAGCATTTGTGTTTTGTTTTCTAACGGCGAAGCAATATAGACATGAAAATAAGTATAAGTCCCTCTCTGGCTGTTGAGTAGTCAATGAAGGAAGGACACGGCTATCAATGATAATGGATACCCGTCATAATGTTTCTTTGGCAGTTTTTAATTTCATGGTGGGCTAGCTGGCTGACGTGCCGGATTGGCTTGCATCATGATGTGTGTATGTCTCTCCTCCGCCACCGCTTGACAGTCACGAATATAGGACTGCCTATAGTGGTGATATCCTATCGAAACCAGCAGAGGTCGCACTAAGCATCGAAACAAGTAGAGATTGTGAAGCTGCTGACAATCGACTATCTATCCACTTGGTAGGTAACACTATATGTTGTGTCTCTAACCGCTCTTTCTGCCCCAAAGAAAGAAAAACAAGACCCTAATACCACCCATAATAATTGGTCTAATGCTAGCTCAACAGCTTATCATAAGTAGCCACTTTCCGTGTCTCTCCTTCTCTATAGAATATTTAACCTGATATGAGGATAAAATGGTGGTGGGTTGAAAGAAAGGTCTTTCTGGAGCTCCGGAATTAAAGATGCAGGCTCAAGTCCCTCCGCGGGGGGGGGGGGGGGGCAAGATAAAATACGGGTCGTTTCTAAGCATCAATGGTGGGACTGGAGACGGAACAACGGGAAGATGATAGGAAGTAGTTGTTTTGTTTTTCGGCGATAACAGTCAATGTGTTCTTAGTTATCAACACAGAGACGTTTTACTACTTATAGCGCCTATTATAGGTGTTATTAAGGGAAGAAGTGGCGATGTATTGTGGCTCTGTATCTGAGTTCAATTCTCTTCAACAAGTAGGAGATACCGTAACCGTGTGAATCTCAATAGGAGATAGGCTGAGAATCCCAAGTTCCGATGCCTGCCGTTGTGTAGATAGAGCTGCTGCACCACAGTACAGTATTTCAGGCCATTTATAAAAGAAGTATGAGTTGTATAGTAGTATAACATTATTGGATGTATCTCTCTATAGCTATTTAGTCCTTTTCTGTGAATTAATATAAGTCAGCTAGCCAAAAAGGGTTGGCTATATTCTGATCGCCGAGATATCATATATTGTATTAGGGAGTTCAGGCCATGCCTTATATATCTGAGCTATGCTTCTGAAGACATCGCTTGAGCTCCTCCGACAGCGGTACACAAGGCGACCCTATGTAAAAATAAACAAGAGTATTGCCGGGCCCGTAGTATTGTTAAGAGAAACTAACTTTCATATGGCACGTTTTATGCCACTTCAAGTACTACCAAGATGATTTTTCCAATAGAACGAAAAAAAATCCTACTAAACGAATCCAAATTTTGCTTCATCTTGTTAGTTTATTGATTACGCTTGCCTGATCAACCCAAGCCTAATTTAATTCTCTGCAGCAAAGAAGACAATACTTGATAGGGTTCGCTAGTAAGCTAGCAACTGTAGCAGTCTTAGGTCTCTTAAAAGGGCTAGCTTGATTCCTACAGCCAAGCGAATTAGAAGCTGATTGATATGCATTAATATTTCCTACGCAACAAAAACTTCTTGATCTGGTTTGATGATCTCCTCTTGTATACTCGGTTGCTAACCGGCCCTAGACGAAAGAAGAGAATAGTAAGTAGCATAGTAGCTCATATGATATGACTGATGTCATCTATCAATACCAAACTCTATTATCCTATGGCCCTGATTGCAAATCAGCCGCCATTTTGCGAATCTAAACGTATACAGATCTTTAGAGTCGGCACCTACTACTACTACTACTACTACTACTACTAGTCTCGATGCAAGTAGCGCTGCTGATGTGATCCAAAGTCACAGTCTTCTCTAAATTATGCACATTCTTAATCACCGCCTGTTGTCACAGCGCTAGTTTGCTTAATATCCCTTTTAGCAAGTCCAAGTGCCAAGGCAAATAAAAATTTCCCCGCAGCTATAGTTGGTTGATACTAATAAAGCACAGATTACATCAGATCTATTGTGCCATGCACGGTACAGTAGTAAGTAATTTGTGCATTGATTTAATGCACTAGAGGAACAAAAGGAAACAGTAGCTGGAAACTTACAAGTCTATCCATCCAGCCAACCATCTGTTGTTTTGTGCTTAAGCAATTATAACTCCCTAGATAGATAGTCTATAGCAGCAGCTTTGATATCAACTCACAGAGGTACAAGTGAGCTTGGCTAGTACTAATTAAGAGAAGCATTGGGGACTTGCCTTCAAGGCCGAAAGGGAATATAAAACGAAACAAAAGTAGTACTACCAGTCAAAATGATAAGTCTCGCTTATAGTGAGTGACCTATCCAGCAATGTATGTTACCTGCCAACTCAGCCTCGGCTGGGTTGGTTTTATTCTACTTTTACTAGTACTTCTACTGCTTAGTTCCAAGTATCCTTGATGCTGCAGCTGCTTTCTGCTTCTATTTTCTTAGGCGCTGTTTCCAGGCATAAATTTCTCATTAGTAGCATGCATGTCTCAGTTCTCATCACATCGGCATCGTTTGATTGCGTAGTAATGTAGGTAGACATTAAATATATACATACACACACACTCATATCACATCTAATAATATTTCAGAGTTACAGGTCTCCTTTTTCTGTATTACTTAAACTTTGCTTTTCTTTCCTTTTTTTTAGCGAAGCTGGTCAGCTTAGTGTAGTAGAGTGGTTATTATATTGCTATTAAAGCATATATTGGAATTCTAGAGCTCTTTAGTACTGTATAGCCTCTGAGAAGGAAAGCCAGACGCTAATTCCCTCTGTGGGCGTAGATTCTATTTTATGCCGATTTAGGGTTAATTTTGTGTAATGTACGGGATAATTCCATCTGTATGTAATCTATGTAAATCATGTAGACAGATGGATGCAAGTCTTGCAAACGTGCACGTTCTAAGGCGTAAACAGTTCTCATCCCTATATTTCGTGTTATTTCTGCATCTTCTTCCTAGCTATTGTCTATTCCATCCTTCGCTTTTTGCTTTCTTATTGCATTCACTACTAGTCATTATAGCGCATAGATAATTTCCATTCCAAAGATCTGATCCGCCGTGATAGTCTCTTCTATCCACTTGATATCTAGATTCCTCATCTTCTGCGGGCGCTTGTACTCACTTTTCTATGCTGTTATAGAGACTTCTCTGCTATGCGTTTATAAGGAACTACTTCTAGTATAGTTGTCACAGCCCGAGTACAATGAAATATAGACAGATATGTACTACAACTAGTTAGACTAGAAAGATAACTCACGATTCCTTTTCTAAATCTTGTCCTCTTTGTTCACCGACTTAGACAACAAATCACATCTTTTTTGTTACCCATGATAAGCCCCAAGGACATCTCAACTTTATCGTGACACCATCAAGTTTTATTCTCTCTTTCAAACTCCTACCAATGTAGCCCACTTCAGCATCCAAAGTGCTATGCATATAAAACATGTGCATACTAGCCAAATTACAGCTACCCGGTCACCATGTCCTAGCCTTCATGATCATGATTCCTACGACACATCTTTTTCTCTTGTAAGCTACGATGCGCTAGCAGCCTGTTCTATTTGTCATACATTAGCCCCGNNGGGGGGGGGGGGGGGGGGCAGAGATAGAAGAGAAAGAAGGAGAGATGCAAAGAAGAAAGCGGCCAGCCTAGTAAGTAAAGTTTGAGTGAGTGAAGAAAGCTAGCCCAGGGACTTGAGGGTGTTTTGCGCTTTCAACGAAAGTTACTTCTTGCACACCTCCCTCTCTTCCTTGCACATAGAGTTTCCTGTAAACCAGGTTATGCTACTTTTCTCTAGTCCCGGCGCCCCCCTCTCTCTCTCTCTCTCCATTTACGCGTGAGTAGCTCTAGATCTAAGATTCAAGATACTGGGGTAGAAGTTACAAGTAAGCAGATTGCTACTGTTACTACGTACTGTCGGTTTCTATTGCTGTCCTAAGATCGGCGAACTGCAAGGTTTTATGTTCGGTAATAGAACATCCTAGCTCAGGCACAGGCCTCATATTCATTACTTTTTTTACCTCTCATGTCTCAATGAAGATCAAATCTACTGTGATAACCCTTAGCAACCCTATTGCTTGTAAGCACCATCACTAAAATAGCACAATATCTATGATTTAGATTTGTAGGATGCTAGATTATCTTGAACGATATGCTAGCACAATGATTGCTTATACTTAGACTCCCATTTGCTCTATCAGCCAAAGACAAATAACCTGTCCGACAGCCAGATGATGACCAAGCTGCTCAAATCCCTTGCTCAAAATGGCAATACTATTCACAAGACAATCGATATCAAAGTTATTCGATGGCATATAATATAGTGAGTGGCCATCTGGGGGCCTATATCAGGATACCCTGCTTTGATACTATGACTTTGACTTTGAATCTAGGTCTTAACCATCCCTCCATCGCTTCCTGAAGTATAAACACATCGTAATTCTCGAGTTGCTTGTTGAATGTAGAACATATATGTAAGTCATTACTAACTTGGAAGTAACTTTTAAACAGACGTAAGCAGCCTAACAACGCCCCCCCCCCACCCGCGCAGCTTTGGTCTGTCTGTCGTAGGTCAAACAAGACTGCGTAGGAATATGAACCAGAAGCGGGTTTGAGCCAATCACACATGGTTATACTAAACATATCATGAGGAGAAAGAGACATGGAAAGTCACAGCAAACACATAATGCAGCCTGCTTGTGTGCTGTCTTACGAAATCAGGTGTTCAGTCTCGTAGTTTTCCGTTTGTTCGAGACCTGCAGCTTTTCTGTTGTGCAAAAGGCCCTCTTTGATTTCAATCTAGTTAAAATTTTCTTTTTAAAGGCATAATAGTTCTAGTTATGGTTGGGGTTTTTTATGGGATAGAGATAATACTGAGAGGAGAAAGTTATATCAACTGACCCATTGACACCTTCTCGCCTCCTTTTCTTACAAAGAGAGAAGGTAATAAAAAAAAAGACCAAATATCAAAGATACAGATATAACATTTAGCTGGAAAAGTTGATAGCTTTGTTTTGCTGAGTCTAGATCTGGTGTGGCAACCAACAAGTGCAGACGATTGCCCTTCTAACTATTGTTCGTTCATATCATATCTGTTGCCAATACGGCAAATATGACTACACAGGTATCTTGTTTGATCCTGAGATGTATGTCTTGTCTATGATACTCTATGATACTAGAGCCGGGTCGTCATGACACTATAAAAAACAGTTGATAAGGAGACTTAAATGAAATAAAGCCAATCTTACCTCTGTATCAAGCAACAAGAAACCCAATGATAACACAAAAAAACATGCATGCAAATCAACCATCTCTATATGAGAAAAGCGCCGATGTCTTTAGCTTCATGGCTTGAATATCCGGGGTTAGTTAGCTTGGGCTTTGGCAAAGGCTGTTTTGCACTATATTGGTCTCACTTCATCTGCGAACATCACCGGGTAAGATATTGCCGCTCGTAACAGAAGCCCTGAGTCTCTTCTTCAGCCTCCTGATTGTTGTCATTGTTCGTAAGCTTCTCTTGTCCTGTTTTCTGTCTATGGGTAAAGATGCTACGTATTCGAGCCATGTAGTATTTGAGCTGCTATCTGATGATGCATATATATGAGACGATAGATCGTAGTTACAGTATCAGTATATCTTGTCATCTTAGTTCACTTTGTGCTTTGGAATAATTTTTTTTAGATAGAATCCTGATTTCTAATCAATGCCTTTTGCTCTCTATTTCTACCGTTTTTTGGACTTCGGGGAGGGCGTTCATAAAGCCGCTGTTTTTCTTGTGACTGGTACAAGTGAAACAGCAGCTCAGCAGCCACTACGAAAGTTTCTCGGGAACCAATCTTAATTGTTGCTACTGCTATATCTTCAGTGACTTGTTTCTAGGGTTGAAAATCACATTTGCTGTCTTGGTTCTCTTTTTAAGGGAGTATCTTCAAGTACTTTGCACCATAAGCCTGAAGAGAACATCTCATCGCAGCGCATTAAGTATCAGGATACGCCTCAACTCGTGGGATGCATGCAAGAATGTACTTAGTTATTGGGTTATATATATATATATATATATATATATATAGTTGTGAGTAAGAAAATGCAATCGGCTTTGAACTGTATGTAGGAATGTCTGTCTATATTATTAGGTTGCAGATGGATTCTTCAAGCTAACATATCTACGTAGGTCAGCAGTTCATATGTGCGTAGTATGAAAATTATGAAGCAAAAGATATGTATCCATCACTGTCGTTGATAGAGAACTATAATGTTTCTCCGCAAGTCCATCATCTGTTCGTGCCTTTGTATACGTTCAGTTGTTTATGTTTCATAATGTATGGCAATACTGCTTTTCATAGGTCCGTACAGATTCCTCTCATGTAAGGCTAAAGTATAATATTTGTTACTGGCTAACTACTGGCTTTTGGCTAGCCAAGTGATTCGTTATGCTCGAAACTATTACTACATAGTGTTTCATACACAAAGCCTATTGCTGGCCTTTGGATTTAGATTGGTACTTAGCCAGACTTCTTCATTGGGTCTACATCTTCAGTATATAGTATAGTGATGTTTGGTCCTGTAAGCTGGGCGAGGTAGCAAGTCTGCTGAATAATGCTTACATGCACAGTACTTTGTAGACCTACCATTGATACTAGTAATTATAACCCTCCTATCTGTAGATGTTCAACATACCACCATCAGTAGCCTTGAAATAGTAGTACTTATGGCACCTATAGTGTAATCTTGGTAATTTTCATGTTTGTCATGCAGTTACATCAAGCGAAGCCTCTACCACCTAGTACGTGGTGTGTTTAGCACTAATGCGGTACATGATCTTATTAAATATTCATCAAGGCCCTAATTCTAATATGATACAGCTTATAAGTACTGACTAATGTATGTTTTCTATGTCTGAAAGTGTATCTGCATTGTTAGTACGTTTATATTATACAAAGATTATGATAAGCCAAGTGACGCGAAGGACCCATCAAGCTGATATTTATAAGGTGCCTCAGTAAGATGTGAGCTAATAAGAATACTTTTCGGTATCCAGAATCAGTCCGCCTTTGAGTAGACCCAGCTTTCATAGTCTAGAAGAAACAGTCGACGAAACAAAGGTCTTCAGCATATGAATGTGGCAGTGGAACCATCAACTATCGAGACTACTATTGAGATTGTCTTTTTCCTCTTGAGCGTTCTGTTTTCAAGGTTTCTATTCTTTTTCATCATCTATTTACACTGCATAGAGTCATGCCATTCGCGTTTTTCTTGACTTGCTAGTACTAGTAGCACGAGTAGCGTGGCTGACTTTACATCTCGTTATGGATAGCGATCACTGGGCTTGCTGTGCCATAACATGACAGTATGTTCTCGAACCGCCTATAGAATGTAGGCTGACTTATGGATTAGTGTCAAAGTGCGGCCTGCCAGTGAACTGAAAAATATTGAGATTATTTTGCGTTTAAAGAACTATGACGCGCTTTGATAAAACTGGGGTACTAACATTCTAGTACAGAGTATCATCACTCGTCAACCATCGGCGATCGCTGATATATAGTTATCTTGTGATTATAGCAAGCCATATAGTATCAAACCAACATATCTAAGCGTCTATGGGATGTATACACTGGGACACTATCTCGCACAGCTAGGCAAGAAACATGAATACATAACCTAAGCACAAAGCAACGACTTTCTCATCGTCATGTGGCATACTTATGTTTGGAATCAGATTTCACCAATGGCCTTGGCCTAGTTTGTTGATCAGAAATAACGCCTCCTATAATGACAACCTGCAGAATCCTCTTCCGGTTAATGTGACAAGATTCTCAGGAAGAATCAGAAAAGCCCGCATCAGCTTACCTCGATGGCCTAGTCTTAAGCTTGCAGATGAGATCATTGCTATTCCTTAGTACATCTGGGACACTCGATCAGGTTTAGTCTGATGAAGTTCCAGCTAGAACTGTACCCAGTATTTTCGTCTGACGAAGGATATGCACAGTTACCAATTAGCTAGAACAAAACAAGGTAACTAAGCCAATGTTTACATAACTTAAATTGTGATGGGGTTATTGATGATGACGCCGAGGATTAAAACAACCTTGGGGGAGAAAGGAAGGGGGGTG
>LXGT01000216.1:0-51987 GCA_001640655.1 Endoconidiophora laricicola | reverse complement strand
GATCTCAGACTATCTTATGCGGGACGCTGATCCGCGCAAAGGCAGTATAATATACAAAATCATCATCATTTTCATCAACATCAATCAATGTGAGGATTGTGCTTTATATATCTTGGTAGTCACTACCTCTGCATTTTTAAATATGAGCAATGTGATGATCGATTGTCAGGCAGTACTGGAAGAGATCAATCAGAGATCTAAGACATCAGCCATATCCGGTCCCGAACTGCCTTCAGAATGGTGACGAATATTCCTTCTGTGCCTGGAGACTAGTAACATCTAGGGTGCATGCTGTGACTTCCTTAAACGAGAGTGCTTCCAACTCCGGTAGGTGGCGGTAATGGACTGTGTATCAATCTCTAATATCATCTCGAGAGGAGAGAGGACTGCCGTCCAAATCTATATTCTGCAACAAGGCTGCTCTCTCTTTAGCAGCTCATTTGCCCCACTAGATTTCCATAGATCTAATGTTACTCTCCATAGAGTGCCACTAGTTGATGTGGAAAAAGCCGGTTTCTAGTTCAACACTACCAAATCATAAATCATCAAACAAAACTACTATGACTTTGAAATCAGTCACTTAATAACAGAGCTGCACATGATTAACTAAATGAGCAAAGTGTCTACTCAGTGAGTACATAGTTTATTAGGAAATGGTCCTTTATATATCGTATAGTGGGTCTGGCATCCAACTCTGTGAGTGCTGAATAGGCGTCCTATGTTTTTGTATTTTAATCAACTGGTTTGTAAGAAGAATAACATGTCTTCATAGCCTTTATTAAGTCATACACAGACTCAATAACATATGTCAGATCATTTCGTGTTAATTTTTTTGAATAACGATCAATCTCCTTACATCCATCGAAGATGCTCATCTTCCTTTATTTTATACTAATTTCAGGTTACATCAGGTTACATTAGACGTTAGTACCATGTAGTAACGTTCAAACCGCGGGGTGATATTTTTTAAGTTCTCGCAGAAGCCCCACTATCGACTTTTAGTCTCTTCTCGACCTATCACGGATCTACTGAATCTAAGATTATAGAACGTCGCCTGAAAAATTGCAAAGTTGGCGTTTTACACATCATCATATCAACAATGGAAACCGATCGCGCCGAAACGGACATCGGCATTGCGGCTGACATCGAAGCCCTCAGCCTGACGCAGGACGCTAGGCTTGAAGCCTCTGTGCCGCAAATTGCTGTCAAACAGCCTAAGAAGAGATTTGTCGGCCGGCGAGCAGCAGGCGAAGGCACAGGAAACGACGCCGTATCGACATCGACTGAAGTTGGAGGTAAATCAGGTCAGATTATCATATCTCTGTGATTCTAGACTCGCTAATCAATAATATCTAGCTGCTAAGCCTCGTAGACCTCCGCGCTTGCTCAACCAGGTGCCGCCGGAGATCTTAAATGACAAGGGTCTAAATGAAGCCATCGCTTTGCTTCCCTCAAACTACAGCTTTGAAATTCACAAAACTATTCACAGAATACGGGCTTTGGGCGCAAAAAAGGTCGCTTTGCAAATGCCTGAAGGCTTATTGCTGTTCGCCACCACCATCTCCGATATCTTGACTGAATTTTGCCCCGGCACCGAGACGCTCATCATGGGCGATGTCACCTATGGCGCCTGCTGCATTGACGACTACACGGCTCGTGCTTTGGGCTGCGATCTACTGATTCATTATGCCCACAGTTGCCTGGTGCCAGTTGATGTGACCAAGATCAAGACCCTCTATGTGTTTGTCGACATCACCATTGACACATCGCATTTTGTCGAGTCTCTTAAGCGCAACTTTGCCTCTGGAAAGAAAATTGCCCTAGTTGGTACTATACAATTCAACGCTACTATCCACGGCGTACGGACATCTCTCGAAAAGGAGGGATTTAGTGTGGTTGTGCCTCAGATAGCACCCCTCAGCAAGGGCGAGATTCTGGGGTGCACATCACCGCATATGAAACAGGAAGATAACATCGACATGATCCTGTACTTAGGAGATGGCCGTTTTCATCTAGAGAGTATGATGATTCACAACCCTACGATTCCTGCGTACCGCTACGATCCATATTCACGCAAATTGACCCGTGAAGAGTACGAGCATACCGAGATGCAAGGCCTGAGACGAGCAGCTATCAGGCAGGGAAAGACGGCGAAGAAGTGGGGTCTCATTCTTGGCTCTCTCGGCCGTCAAGGAAACCCGCATACGATGGCCAAGATTGAGAAGCGCCTCATTGATAGGGGTATACCATTTGTCAACCTGCTGCTCAGTGAAATCTTCCCAGGGAAGCTAGCAATGATGGATGATGTGGAGTGTTGGGTCCAGGTAGCCTGTCCACGGCTAAGTATTGATTGGGGTTATGCCTTCTCTAGACCACTATTGTCTCCTCACGAAGCATTGATTGCTTTGGAAGAGCTAGAAGACTGGGGGACAGGGCCCTATCCAATGACTTTCTATGCGCGTGACGGCTTAGCACGTGCAAAGTCAATTGCACTAGCTACGTAATATATCGTGTCTAGCAAACTAACTAGAGTCTACTTCAAAACAGTAGTACACAGTATGAAATATTGTTATATTGAATATATTAATACAAGTCATGATGTGAAGAATAATACAAAATATAAGACATAATGCCTACGTCAAGATAAGTATTGTGATACATTTCTCACGCTAAAATTGAAATGAAAGCACAATAGCCAAAATTAAAATCACCCGCCATCTTCTAACTGCGTGACTGTTGCATTTCAGAACTGACTGGCTCTGGACGGTTTATGAAGACCAACTTGTATTTGATGATCTCCACGATATCTAGGACTTCCTTTTCTTGTGGCACTTCTTCCTCAGTTTGTCTTTTGCGTACAATAGCCACTGGCTGTGGGAGCTTCTTGCATTCGCCCGTGAGCCGTTGATGGCCGCCAACGAACATGTACACCTTCTTCATCCAAGCCGTACTACCCGCTTCTTGAAACTCGGGGTTGTAATTGGGGAAAATGATGTGGCCAACGTGAAGAGCATTCAGCGGGTCGGACTCATCGTGAAGCGCAGCTGCGAGCTCGTCGGTATGAGCTATAGTGCCTTGGATCTCAATTATAGCTAGCCCGGATGGTGTTTGGATAGTTGTAGGCAGAGGATTAGGAGGGCTTGATCGTTGCTTGTTGGGCGGATGAACTTTGACAGACTCAAAATCAGGCATTATGTAAAGGATAGAAGGTTTGGTCGGAATGTAATTGATCGTGTGTTGTGTTGATATGAAGCTATATGCCGTCACTACTGTTGCCGCTTTTAACAGGTTGAGGTTCATTGTCATCAAGAGGGGTCAAGATTCCAAATGAGGAAGCCTCACTTAATGAAGTTGATCGCCACCTGTAAGTATGTGACGCCACACAGTACGATAAGATAAAATGGTATGGTACTGTGGCGTACGAGTAAGCAAAATAAGTGAAGAAAGTGGGACCTCCCCCACTTTGATTATCGGCCAAGATCGCAGCCCTAGTGGGTCACAAGAAAATTAAATAGCAAATTTGTGTGGCTTTAGCCAGCATTGTCTTTTTTCTCGAATCCCAAATCATGTTGTTGTTTTAAAATTTACAACGTCAAGCAGTACAATCAGACACCGCCAAAATGAAGGTAAGTTACAGCAATTTTCCTACAATAACGATACATCTAGATGGTCAAGATCGTCAACTATGACTGTTGAATTCTCTTCAACCAATCTGAAAACAAAATCACCGCATAGTCTTCTAACAGTACTTATCAGCTGAACATCTCCTACCCTGCCAACGGCTCCCAGAAGCTGGTCGAGATAGACGATGAGCTAAAGATTGCTCCCTTCCTTGAGAAGCGCGTACGTTCATATCATACGGCATTCGATTCGCTAAACCGGAACGAACACCGGAAACTTCATTTTTTTCAACGTCCGAAAACACAATCAAAAAATACTAACCTCACATCTCGACAATAGATGGGCGCTGAGGTCCCCGCTGACTCTCTCGGCCCCGAGTTCAAGGGCTACGTCGTCCGCATTACCGGTGGTAACGACAAGCAGGGTTTCCCCATGAAGCAGGGTGTTATGAAGCCCCACCGTGTTCGCCTTCTGCTCGCCGACGGCCACTCGTGCTACCGCTCTCGCCGCACTGGTGAGCGCAAGCGCAAGTCTGTCCGCGGTTGCATTGTCGGCAACGATCTGTCCGTTCTGGCTCTATCCATTGTCAAGCAGGGCGAGCAGGAGATCCCCGGTCTGACCGATGTTGTCCACCCCAAGCGTCTGGGTCCCAAGCGTGCTACCAAGATCCGCCGCTTCTTCAGCCTCTCCAAGGATGACGATGTACGTGTTTTTACTGCTTCCCTACTCTTCACTTTACCGATTCTTCGGTTGTGGTTAGTAGCAGTTTATCGCACGCCTTTTCCTCGTCATCGCCTGCCTGGGTCCTGCACAGGAGGATTCTTGCTGCCCAGGTAGAGTGTGAGAAGACCGTTGGCTCAGTTTTTTTTTAGTTTCTCTATCTTGATTGTCTCCTTAGTGAGTTGGTCAATAAGAGAGTAAATGGATTACTGCTGTCTGTATTCGGTTGCTGTGTGCTCTTTATGAGCTTGGCCTCTTATTGCTGTTCGCAAATCAGCTACCAACTTGAAGCCATGTAATTGCCTTTGCTGATGCTTCACGGTTTTATCAATGGGTTATATAGCATAAGCTTGGTGTCTGTCTGGAGTTGCGGTTACGCTCCCCAGCCAGTAGCTGCAAAGTGCGACTATGCATTCCTTATCAGAAGTTGATGAGCACCAGTAAGAGTCCGGCCAAGTCCTTGGTTTCTACATCGAGGCATACACAACATGCTATACACCCAGTGCAGTCCTTCTCATGAACAAGAATCTGATCTAACGGTATTAGGCTTGCTGTATTCTGCTACTAACTACTAATCTTTTTAGGTCGTACTTCTTACAGAATTACTCTTTCATGTATACTAACCCACTGTCTACAGGTCCGCAAGTACGTCATTCGCCGTGAGGTCACCCCTAAGGGTGAGGGCAAGAAGCCTTACACCAAGGCCCCCAAGATCCAGCGTCTGGTCACTCCCCAGCGCCTGCAGCACAAGCGCCACCGCATGGCCCTCAAGCGCCGTCAATCCGAGAAGGTCAAGGATGAGGCTAACGAGTACGCCCAGCTGCTGGCCAAGCGTGTTGCTGAGGCTAAGTCTCAGAAGGCTGATCTGCGCAAGCGCCGCGCTTCCTCCATGCGGAAGTAAATTTTGGATTTGATTTTCCCATTTCTCTCACTCTCTTCCACACACGAACGCATCTTCCGTCTTATAGAAGATGTTACTCACTTACCTCTGTTTGAGGTGACTAAGAGGCGAAAATGAGATACCCAAAATTTCTTAAAAATACAAAAAATTCCAAACACCAACGACTTTCTTTTTTTTGACTCAAAAGTATTTCTATAAAAAAAAAGAAAAAAAGCAAAATTCCATTGTTTGCCAAAACTAGTGGAGAGACTTTGGGTTTGTGACTTTTTTGTCTTATGTTCTATTTTCGGCGTTTGTCTTTCTTCTTTCTTTCTTTCGGTAAACAGGAACGACGCTAAAAGTCGACGGAGGGTTTCTGGACTCATGGGTAAATTATTATATGGTGGAAACGCTTCATATAGATACACTTCACATAAATAGTGGTAAACGAGTTAGGAAAGCAATGCTTTGATCATCACTACACTGTACCTCGTCCTTCTCTGGAGCCTTGTATAAACCCCACAGACATCATCTATCACAACAAAAGCCCTTGTTCTAACACTGACGATACCAATTAGTCAGAGATTCTGTCACGTTTCTGCAATCATGTCATACAGACCTGTTGAGCTTTTAGGATATGTCCTTAACAATATTGCAACATCTAACTTTGTAATACTAGAAAGTATCAGGCATACCGTAGTAACTCCGCCATACAATAAACTTTTACTACACCACTTTCTACTGTAAATCACATCACATCACATACATGGCTTCAAGCTAGGTGATTTACCTTAGAGTTTTCAGTGTAATTATACTTTTGCAAGTCCTTAGAGGCAAAATTACTCAAATACCGCTTGTTTGTCACACATACTCTCGTAGCATGGTCGCTATAGTATATTGTTAGAAGATACAGGCAGGGCTCACTTGAGAGTGCCATTGACATCGCATTCCATAGCATATTTTCCTACTCTTATCACAAGTCCTAGTTCAAAGTTCAAGTAGATTATCAACCAATGATATTGAGCCTTTTGAAGCTACTAATAGATACTAAAGTCGTAAAATAAAGTATCACCACCACAGATTTTGCGTGCAATCTAGACGCTCATACGATTAGTATCATCGAGGATGGTACTATTCATGCTGGGCTAATTGTGCCTTGGTTCAACTTTCTTCTCCCTCCGATTTATTGCTTTCACCAAATATGGCGCTCTCTGGCAGTGTCCATCTTGTAGCCTCACCCTAGTAGCTACATACTGCACCTGGGCGGCCAAGTAGGGAGCTTTTTGCTCAAGGCAGTTAGTCCAAATCTAGGCATATGTTTTTCATAGGCACATCTGATACTATATATTTTACCAATAACTTGGTTGCATGTTTCCCTCAACATGTGCCTTTAGTTCTAGCATGAGCTAGAATCGGCGTTAGATGGATGTCATATTTCGTGATTACTCTTTAACTACATAACTACACTTACATGGCCCGAATAGGCAAAAACGATTCTATGATTGGCTAGCTGTATGTAACAGCTTATAGTCGCCTCACCCATTCTTGACTTGGAAATAGTGTATTTGACTCCCACGGGTTACTATTAGATTATAATGTAGATCTAGATTCAGACTAGAGAAGAAGTCCTCGAATGGTCTTTTATGCATGGCTAAAAAAGCCAGCTTGCTGTCCGCTTAAAATAGGCTTTCTGTATTTGAAGCTAGGATTACATATTGATAGATTTTAAGTTTATCTCAGTATCTTCATAGCTCTAAAACTGAATAAGATTATTGAACCACAATAGGGGGGTGAATAGTTAGGCTGTAAGAGGAAAGAGTAGGCTGAACAGATATCTTTGAATTTATTTGATGATATTTGGACACTCACCATGCCAATATTACGTCATATAACTATATATCTTCCCTTCGCCTACACCAAGATGTCACATTAGTATCGACACGGACGTTTACAGCAAGTAAGAACATGAAAAACAAGGTGAGGATTTTCGTAGGCTCTAATAGCGTCTAACAAAAGTTTTGAAAGATATACAAACAGAACACGAAAAGTTGCTAGTTTTAATTAACCCTATAGAAGCAGAGACACACTCAAATCTAAGCCCATCATTACTATGTCTTCCCTTTTATCCAACTATGTAATATCAGTAATCTAGTACATAGGTCTAGCTCTGCAGCTTTAAAGCCTGTTAAGACTTTTATGTTATATTACTTGTAAATGTTGTACGTTCCTCAAGAACTCCAAATAAAACCTGAATAGGGTTATCCCAACCCTAGTGCGAAAGCGGAGTTGTATTTGCTGAGGCGCTTGAGGCTATTGTTTACATGTTTTATTATTCAGTTTAGTTTTGCTACATATTGTCATGTCTATCGAACTAGGAATCAATAGTAACCATCGATGTAAATATTACTTAGGATCTATTTAGGGTTACAGCTGTTTGGAGAACGCCAGTCTTATACAGGGGCATTGCATGATGCGGAACTGCTGCTGGCTTCTACTCCACAATCCATATTGGCGGGCTTTAAAACGGCATGAGCCGATGTTTTGGCTCCCCAACGAACTCCGGGGAACTGCTGACAAAACATCGATTTTCAAGCCTCTACAGGTCATATTTACTTTTTTATGTATAATCTTCACATTACATATTTCTTCTGAACTTCCCTGTGATGAATTCTTTAAGCCGCCGCCTCAGCTTGTCCCTTGCACGGCAATCCGCTTTTGCAATGTCTCGCTCGCGCCGCTCATTTGCTACGACAGCCTCTCGAGCTAGCGCAGCAGATAGCAAAGTCACGATAGTCGAGGTTGGGCCGCGCGATGGCCTGCAGAATGAGAAACAGACTATTCCGCTCGAAACGAAGATTGAACTTATTCGCCGGCTTGCTAACGCGCGCTGCACGACAATCGAGGGCGGTGCGTTCGTCTCGCCACAATGGGTCCCACAGGTATGATATTTCACATTTCAGTAAACACACTAGCCTGTTTGCTTGCAAAGACACTAACAGATATGTGTCCTTGGCAGATGGCCGATTCAAGCGCAGTCCTGCAGGCTCTCCTTGAAAGCAGTGTTCTTCCACCTGAGCCAGTGAGGTATCCGTTCTTAGTGCCAAACGAGCGCGGCATGCAGAATCTCATCAAGGTTCTGGCGCAGTATGAAGGGCAATATTCCACACATGACGAACCATCAGACAACACGGCCCTACCTGAGATTGAAGTGGCGGTGTTTGTATCGGCTACTGAATCATTCTCCCAGAAGAATCTCAATACAGACATCAAAACGTCCATCCAAAACTTGACCAACGTATTTGGCGAAGCGAAAGGCATGGGCATGCGGGTTCGTGCTTATATCTCCATGGTCCTAGGATGTCCATTCGAAGGCGAGGATGTCAACCCGACTGTTGTGGCAGATATCGCTCGAGACTTGCTGGAGATGGGCGCTGATGAGGTATCACTAGGCGATACCACTGGAATGGGAACTGCGCGTCGGACGAAAGAGCTGCTTAAAGCAGTGACGGCAGCAGGCATCCGCAACGAGGACATCGCCATGCATTTCCACAATACACGAGGCCAGGCGCTAGTCAACACTGCCGTGGCTCTAGAGCATGGCATTCGAATATTCGACTCCAGTGTCGGCGGGCTAGGCGGATGCCCTTATAGTCCCGGCGCCACAGGTAATGTTGCGACTGAAGACATGGTGTATTTTCTGCACAGCATGGGTATGAAAACGGGCATCGAATTGACAGCTCTCGCTGAGGTAGGCGCCTGGATTACGAGCGAGTTGGGAAAACCAAACGACAGTAGTGTCGGTAAGGCATTGCTTGGTGGGCGCAAGTTCCACGAGGCCACAAAGTTGTAACATTGTATCAATGCAAATAGTAGATAGTAGCTGTACTTAGTTTTGTATACTTAATGAACCCTGGGCTAGCATCTAGCGATTTATCCCACCAAAATAATCACGTGACCCATGACGAGTAGCTTTGCTCAGCTTTAACGATGCGCGATTATTCATGGGCTGTATCTAGCGTCTTTTTAGTGTCCTTTTAGTGGGGCTTAAGCCAGCCATGCCCCCCAAATTTGGCTGGTCATTGCTATCAATCTGAATGGAGCTATGCCCAGCATAACGTCGACAGCCTTTTGCTTAAACAAGCTTTCTCACCATCTGATCCAACATAGTACATCGCATATAATACATCGATACATTGATCTAATAATCCTGCTGACCTTGCGATCTGTGGTTTCTGGACGCCTTTATCTTAAATCTCGTCGAATTTTCTCTCTGTCTTGACGGCCGATAAGCCATTAAGCTCGCCTTCTTTCGTCTTCTCTTCACACTAGGCAAACGAATTCGAATATCCGCCATGGATCCTAGAGTGCCTTCGTACTCGGTGACACCTAGAATCACCTACAACACCGTTGGCGGTGTCAATGGTCCTCTGGTCATTCTGGAAAATGTATGCTGGCCGTCCATTCTCTTCTGCGCGGCTGTCGATGACGCTTGCGATGGCAATTCGAATCGTCTCGATGCAGAAGTTTTTGACACCTGTGGAAGGAGTCTTGTTACTCTTGTAGTTTTTGCTGTGCTAACTATGCACCTTGCCTGTATTGCCGTTTAGGTCAAATTCCCACGCTACAATGAGATTGTGCAACTGACACTGCCTGATGGCACCGAGCGCACTGGTCAGGTTCTTGAAGCAAGAGGTAAGCTTTATATGAGCTGCCGCGATGCCAACGCCGATGTTGATGTTGCTGGAATGCGATCATGCGCCTGCATCATGCGACGGTCGCGAGGCTGACATCCTATAACAACTCATAACTAACACTATCTCTCCTCACTCTGTTAGGTGACCGCGCCGTCGTCCAGGTACGATTCCCGAATATCATACAGCGAGCGACCGGCCGAACTGGTCGTTAACTAGAGCTTATGACAGCACACCTACGATAAAGCATCGAAATGCAGTTTGGACTAACAGGTCTAACACACTATGGAATACAGGTGTTCGAGGGTACCTCTGGTATTGATGTGAAGAAGGTGCGCAATTCCTTGATCTGTATAAATTTCCAAGTGTAGCGGCTTGCTAACTTATTCCTATACCAACAGACCAAGGTCCAGTTCACCGGCCAGAGCTTGAAGCTTGGCGTGTCGGAAGACATGTTAGGCCGTATCTTCGACGGCTCAGGTCGTGCCATTGATAAGGGCCCCAAGGTTCTTGCCGAGGAGTACCTAGACATCAACGGTTCGCCTATCAACCCTTACTCGAGAGTATGTGAACAACTCCACGCATAAAGTTTCGATGCTAGTAGCGAAAGCGCTAGTATCGCCATCATCACACATGAGAGAAAAATTATATTGACTATATCGACTGTACAGGAATACCCTGAGGAGATGATCTCTACTGGTATCTCTGCTATAGACACCATGAACTCGATTGCCCGTGGCCAGAAGATTCCCATCTTCTCTGCCTCTGGTCTACCTCACAACGAAATTGCAGCCCAAATCTGTCGCCAGGCCAGTCTGGTCCAACAAAAGGGTGTCACCAACAAGGGCGTCCATGATGGCCACGAGGAGAATTTCAGCATTGTCTTCGGTGCTATGGGTGTCAACCTGGAAACTGCCCGTTTCTTCACTCGTGATTTCGAGGAGAATGGTTCTCTGGAGCGCGTTACCCTGTTCCTGAACTTGGCCAACGATCCTACGTATGTCAACCATCTTTTCTACTTGTCGCTTATCTCGAGGCTGTTTTCTGCCGCCTACTTGGGAAACTCACTAATATATGATTACTACGATAGCATCGAACGTATCATTACTCCCCGTCTTGCACTTACCACTGCTGAATACTACGCCTACCAGCTCGAAAAGCACGTTTTGGTCATTCTTACCGACCTTTCTGCCTACTGTGACGCTCTCAGAGAGGTCTCCGCCGCCCGTGAAGAGGTTCCAGGTCGTCGTGGTTACCCCGGCTACATGTATACTGATTTGTCGACTATTTACGAACGTGCTGGCCGTGTTGCCGGCCGTAACGGTTCGATTACTCAGGTTCCTATTCTGACCATGCCCAACGACGATATTACCCACCCTATTCCCGATTTGACTGGTTACATTACCGAGGGCCAGATCTTCGTCGACCGTAGCTTGTACAACCGCGGTATCTACCCCCCAATCAACGTCTTGCCTTCGCTGTCGCGTCTGATGAAGTCTGCTATTGGCGAGGGCATGACGCGTAAGGACCACGGTGATGTCTCCAACCAGCTGTACGCTAAGTACGCTATTGGCCGTGATGCTGCCGCCATGAAGGCTGTTGTTGGTGAGGAGGCGCTGTCTCCTGAGGATAAGCTATCGCTAGAGTTCCTGGAGAAATTTGAGCGCCAGTTTATTAGCCAGGGCCCGTACGAAGCGCGCACCATCTTCGAGTCGCTGGATCTGGCGTGGAGCCTGCTGCGTATCTTCCCTAAGGAGCTACTCAACCGTATCCCAGCCAAGATTCTCAACGAGTACTATCAGCGGGCGTCCAAGGAGACCAAGGCTAAGGCTAAGGCTCAAGCCAAGGCTGCCACACCGGAAGAGAACTTGATTGATGCTTGAGCATCGAAAGGCATCATAGGCTGAAGGGTGTGAGGCTGCAAACAACAGAGAAGCGGGGAAAAAATGCGAGATGCTTGATCTGTATGTTAGATGACGCAGCGTTAGACGTGAAGACTGAACTGCTATGTTGAAGGCCAACTGAGGAAGATCTCGTCTGGAGAAGCTACTGTTGCTTCTCGGTGTTTTGGATTATCATTGCGTGTTGTTGAGTTTATTTTAATACTAGCCGAGATGTTACGCTTTATACTACGTTACCCCAATTATCCATCTCGAACATTGAATTGAAGATGTTATATTCATCAGCACAGCCCGACGTTTGAAATCTATGAGATAGATGGTGAATATAAAGAGTGAAAAAAAAAATGAGTCCGAGCTTATATTAGGCTAGTCGGCTGATGGTGGTCTGACTTTATTTTGACAGTACGTACGTAGTATTATATCAATAAAAATATAACAAAGGGCCTCATGAAAATAGGGATTTGTGATATTCGTTCTCTTTTTTCTTTTTCTTTGCCGAAGTCTCTTTGCTTTAACAATTCAGCAAGATAGCACTTATCGTTCTCAGCGGCTAATATTTGGCTAGACTCTTGTTGAATTTATGTTCTAATTATTCTAATAATTAAGATCGAGAACCTTTTTTGCAACTTAGTGAATCCATTGCGCCTTCTCGCTTGAGTATTTATTACTAGAAATTAAGAAGCCTGCCGAGTCTCCATTGACATCACAAAGTCAACAAAACCACTAAATCTAGCAGTAAAACATCTGGTCAGCTGTTGTCTTGCTTTGTTTGCCGCTTCTCCAACAACTCCAAGCCGCAATCAGAAGCGCAGCCTTTCTCTCCTCTGACCTTTGTTTATGAGATCTCTGCCCAATATAAATATTTGTGATATTGAACAGCCTTTTCCCTCTTTTTTCCCCCCAGGCTTATCATCATCGATCTTACGAGTGCAACGCCATGATCTTCGGGCGTATTTTCCGGCCGCGGCCTTTGCGCCGAGCCGCTACAAACATTGTCGCAGTCTCTGGGTTCAGCGCAGAACGGCTGTCTCTGGCTTATAAGCCGCGACGTCTTCCGCGCCAAGACCCAGCACAGACCCGCTGCTATGGATACCTGCATGAGATGTTGCTGCAGCATCCCATTGAGGAGGAAACGCTGCCGCTATATCATGTCGATCAATATTATCCCGTAGACATTGGCATGGTCTTTGCCGATCGCTACGAAGTCGTGGGGAAGCTTGGCTATGGAGCCTATTCAACGAGTTGGCTCTGTAGAGACAAAATGTAAGTAGTACCTGCGTTATATATGTCCCCGTGGCATCCTCAGGCCCGAGCTCCGGAGTAACTATGTCATTTAACTAACTCAATACTCACCAATGGTGTTATAGAAACGGTAGTTTCAAGGCCGCCAAGGTGACCATTTGCCTGCATAACTTCCCAGAAGAATCGCTCCGTGAGCTTACCGTATATGAACATATCACTAAAGTGTCCATGCGCTCAAAACATCCAGGCCGTCACCTGATACGTGGATTGCACGATAGCTTCCAGCTTCAGGGTCCAACAGGGACTCATTGCGGCTTGATTCTAAGTCCTATGTATCTCACCGTTATGGACCATGCAAGGAAATATCCTAATACGCTACTGCCTCTGAATGAGGCCAAGAAGTTGACAAAAAATCTGCTCCGGGTGCTTGACTTTCTGCATTCAGAAGCCGACGTTGTCCATACTGACCTCAAGACGGACAATCTGATGCTGACGATCGAAGATGGGGGCATGCTCAATGACTTTGTCAAAGAGGAAGCTGCAAGCCCGAGCCTGCGCCGTAGTCTAGGCAGCGGCCGGGGAATCTATCGCAGTCGGTCATTCCGGGCTCCAAAGGCGGGCATGGGTATTGGTACGACGGTGCTCTGTGACTTTGGCGATGCTCGGATCGGTAGCACACAAGCTCCGTGTCGCCATGTCCAGCCGCTGGTATATCGATCGCCAGAGGTGATCTTCGAAATGGCGTGGGGCAGTCCTGCCGATATTTGGAATCTTGCCGGTCTCGTAAGTGAACTAGAATTGCATAGACTTGCCATGTGGTTTTCTGACTCTTGTGATAGGTCTGGGAACTGGTCCAGGGCGACCGATTGTTCCGTAATATAGTCGATATGACTGGAGGCCACGATGCGTTCCGGCATATTGCTCGTATGGTGGCTTTGATCGGCAAGCCTCCGAATATGTTCCTTCAACGAAGTAAAGCAACAAGCCAATGCTTTGATTATGACGGTTAGTAGCAGAACCCATCATGTGTCCTATGAATAGCAAAACAACACAAGATTCAAAGCCTCGCGGCGTTGAAAACGACAATGCTTGCAGTAAATAAATAAATCAAACATCCATACATAATCAATCCCAAATTTCTATAACCGCAAAGCAAAATAACCAAACCCACTAACTAATACTGAACTATAACAGGATCGTGGATCGCAAGCAATGAAGCCGAGGTTCCAGCTGTGTGTTTGGAAAGCCTCGAGCATCGCTACGGCAACGCTACTGAATTATCTCTGGAGAGGGAAGAGTTCATCAGTTTCATACGATTGATGCTCCAGTGGCTTCCTGAGCAACGAGGAACTGCAAAAGAACTCTTGCACCATCCATGGCTCTCAGTGTCGCGATAGAAGAAATCTATCCACAAAGAAAAGAACGGCGGATGGAACTTCTACTGACCGGGCTAAAGCCGGATGGCGTTGACAATCTGGTGATAATTAGTACATGTTTAAGAAACGAGCAAACAACAACAAACCAAAACAGTTGGTTCAAATCCAAAACAAATCCCATCTCAAGACGAAAAAGGACAAACATGAGGAAACCTCAAAAGAAAGCAAAAGGCCTAGCCTACTTCAAGAAAGAAAGTAAATAGTCTGCTACTTCTTCTTAGGTTTCGGGGCGGCCTTTGCCCGAGGGGCCCGAAGGGCACGAGGAGCGCGGGGAGCACGAGGGGGAGGAGTTCTGGGGGCTGCAGAGCTTGGGCCTGCTGCAGTCTCAGAGGAGGTAGCTTCCAAAGCCTTTGAGGCTTTAGGGGCCTTGGGGGCTCTGGAAGCTCGAGGAGTCTTAGGTGCCCGAGGAGCTTGACGGGCCTTCTTGGTAGCCGGTCTATTGGTGACCATCTGCAGTGCACTAGCTGCTTCTTCGGCCTGGGCTGCCTCCTCGTCGATATCCTCTTCATACTCATCGTCTCCTGCAGCACCATTCTTGCGAGCGGCACGGGGGACAATCATGTCTGGAACCGACTTGTAGATATCCTGTTCCTAGTCTTGGATGTCTTTGGACCAGTCAGTCCGCTTGTCCTGGCCCGCCGCAAACCACCCCCGAATCGAGCGGGCAAATGCATCACCCTTTAACTTGGTGTTGAAGATGGTGTTCACCCGATCGGGAGTCAGCCACTGACGTTCCTTCTCGGCAGAGATCGTCTCTGCCGCCACGCGCGCCTCTTCCTGCGCAGCCGCAATAGCGGCTTTCGACCGCGATTTTACCTCTTTCTTCGGCGGGACAACCTTCTTCTTCGCGAGCTCAGGTGGTCCCACTGACGACTCCAAAGACACGGCGAGGGTGTTAGCCCCAATCGCGCCAACTTGTCTCTGGACAACGCGCTCTTGCTCTTCACGATGGTAAGAGTCTCCGTTGTATATCGCCAGCTGCACCATGCTAGCTTCTGTACCCAGACGCGGGAAGTGACTCACGTCCTCTAGACAAAGCTGATCCTGACTAGTTAGATCCATAGCAGCTTCGGTGCCAAGGATCAGCTTCGTTCTGCGAGTGTCACCTTTCCGTTGAGCCTGACCAAATGTTAAGTGGCCCTGAGCAGATGTCAGGCCAGGCACGGGTTTGCTGGCTCCGCGAAGAATATGGTCGCCCGCCAACATGGCCGCCACCGGGTTGGCGGGAGCGCTGTTAATGCGCTTCTGTTATGGTGGTTAGAAGCGTAGCTATCTCCATCAGATACATAATGGCATTGACTTACTTCCATGTCGGAATCCCCGTCATCGGAATCTTCCTCCGAACGCTTCCGCTTCTGACCAGCACAAACTTTACCCAAGTTTAGTAAATCAATGTTGTAGTTTACCAGAACTCGGTGGGTACCGCCCTCACCAACGAATACCACATCCTCTCCTTCTATCACGCAACCATCGAAGCTAGCTCCTGAAACTTGAACAATGTTAGCTGTAGGTTTCTATCGTCGAGAGAATTGGTAAGCACTTACTGTGTGACGCCGCACCAGTCACCGCCATATCGAATTTCGCCCGAGAGGAACGTGCAGCCTGGTTAGCCAAACGAGCCAGCTCCTTCTTCATCTCTTCGGTCTTTTCACGGCCGAACTCCTGAATCGCCGCAGGGGTTTCCTGCTGGTGGCCCCACGACCGCGCATCCTTGCGCGAGTCACCAGTCGCCTTGTACAGGTCCCAGAAGCTAGCACCGGGAACCATGCGGCGCATGCAAGTGTTCGGCTTCCGGGGCTTGGCAGCCGTCAAAGCAGCCGTGGCTAGCTGAGTGTCGGCAACAGCGGGGGCAGCCACGGAAGTGGGAGCGGGGAGAGGGTCTTTCGCTGCAGAGTATGAAGATGGGGTTATCTCGACAGAACTCGAAATGGCAGGAGTCTGGAACTTCGGTTTCTGGAAGCTGGAAACTAAGGCCAGGGTGGGAGCGGGGACAGGATCAGAGTCAACCTAGAAGTGATTAACGCCAAGAGTTAGTGTCTCTTAATATCCAATCAGAAGTGCTAGCTGTGTTTTCTTACTATCTCCACGGCGACAGTGGCAGCCAAAGCAGCGAGGTTTGCCATCGTCAAGTCGAGCTCACACAGTTGCTCATCCATGAAAAGCGTCTCCTCAAGCATCGGCACACTAACCTGGTCTACGGCTGAAATTTCCTCCGACAGGGCGAATTCCATGGGCATCTCCGCGCCCAGTTGGAGGCCCTCCTGTAGCCAAGTCGGGTTCTCAGTGAGTGCCTGGTCGATGGCCACGATGGCCGCCTCGGGGTCCTCAAGCTGGTTGAACAGATCTTGTGCTTCGGGAGAGAGACCAGAGATGCCCATCTGAAAAATAGGCTCTGGGAAATCCACTACTAAATTGCAAATATCAGCCAATGGGTCTCATCGTTCACAGTGCATCGTTCCTGTTCCTTTCATCCTTCATTCTGAAAGTGGTCATGCGAACTTACTCGGCTCGAATGCTGCTCGGGGAGCCTCGACGACATGGCCATCGGGGACTTGCATCATCGCCGGATCAATCGCGAACTCAAAGTCTACAGGGACTTTGCTCTGGTTGCGATCCCAGGTGTTAGCCGAGAAGGCTCCCTGCGAATTTGAGTTTACGATGTCCAGCGGGCAGAGTCCCATCATGTCGAAGCCGACAACTTCATTCTCTGGTCTGTGACAGCTAAAGTCCAGACTAAAGTTTGCGACTTCAGGAATTTCTAGTAATTGGTCGTGCTTGGCCGTATCATTAGCTCTGTCGGTAGGCTGCAGTTGCTGGATTATAGTAGTGGGTTGCTCGGTAGGAAGGTCTATAGTTTATATATGTATTAGTTAAGTTACACAAGGTTCAATCTCATGTAGCACACAATACTCTGAAATCAAACACGCAAGACAATAATAGACTATAGTGAGCAGCAATTGGGTAACTAAGACCGACATAGATGGAACTCGACTTACGCATGTCACATAGCGACTCAGTGTTAGAGTAGGCGTCTATGTCAATCATGGAGGCAAAGAAGTTATCAAATGACTCTGTCTTCTTCTCCTTAGAAGAGAAAGCTTCGTTTAAACCTTTAGGAGCAGCTTTAACGACTGCGGCTCCAGAAGTAGCTATAGAATCAGTGATTGAAGGCTGCTCCGTATTATCTGAAGCATCTGCCCTGTATGTAGCTTTGGAAATTACTTTGAAATGTTCCGCCAACGTACCGTTCGAACTGTCGTTATAGGAGCGAGAAGAAGAGGTACTAATGATAGACATGGCGGAATTTGATATTCAGGCAAAGAGAGAAAAGTCGTAAGAAGAGTGTATGAATTAAACTGTCGTATTCTGAAGATTAAATCAAGATCAGAAGAGAAGTCAAGCGGAATTTACTATGATAGTCACCAGATGAGAAAATATCAAGAATAATAGATGGTCGAAACAGGTATCAGACGAGGCGAGGTAGTCCAAGACTTTGGAAATGGATAAGGCCTGTCTATACAGATCAAAGATAGAAATGGGAATGAAAGACGTGACTCTTCGGATAGTACTAAAGAGGGTAAGTTAAATGAAGAATGAAAGAAGGTAGAATGATGAAAACGCTGCAGAAGTGCAGTTGTCTCGATCTCAGGTTGGATTGTAAGGATTATGGAGAAAAGAGAGAGCAAGGGAAAGAAGGGAAGATAGATAGGTGAGAGTAGAGAGGGTTTATGTAGTTTTCAGAGTATGACTCCCAAGATTGTCCGCCTTTGGCAGAATCGGCAGAAAGACATCCGTGTGGATAACCAACTATCCTGCCAACTCCACTTTGGCCTTTTAAGCCGACAGCTCCGCTTCTACTCATGTGGCCGTCGCCCATAACAACAGTCTACAGTTAGCAAGTCAATATTACTACACGTCTCAGAGAAGTGGAGTTGGGGCCTTGGTAGCACTAGCACACTACCAATGATAGTCGCATCAAGGCCAGTGGAGATGGTTAGTAGTGTCACATATAACAACAAGTAGCTCGGCCAGAGACTAGACTCGCTTGACTTGTCTTAGTGGACTAGAGTCCATATATATTAACGATAGTTCAACAGCTAGTCTTTTCATGCAGTGTTTGTTTGTCCAACTAACAGCCAAGTCTTTGGCCCTTAGTAGCCAGTCAAGATAAATACGTGTTAGGCAGAATTGACTGTTTATACAGCAAGTAAATAGATAGGCTCTTGATTATCAAGGCTAAAGCTGACAATTCCAGGCCACGATAGTTGGTCTATTCATCAAGGTTGGAGCCCATTGTTTACACCTATCAATATGATAGCAACATATAACACAACCTCATTTGTTTGCTACAAACAAGTTTTAGTCTCCCAAATAACTAAAACTGTGGGAATAGGGAACCTTTGTATTGAAAAGTCTGCGTATTCACTGTTAAAGGCAGTCGCAATTATCAGACTGTATATCTAATTATCCTTTTTTAGTGCTGCCTGCCTGAATTATATGGCCCAAGGTACATTCGTTGTTTGAAAGTGGAGCTCTATATATTTAGTCCCACTTATTAAGGTTGACTCACTACAAAAAATGGTGAATTGTTCAATTCCTATTTTATCAAATAAGGGTTACCTCACTTTCCCGAGACAGGTTCTAATGCTATGCACTGCCTATGCGAGCTCTGCTATCTAGATCGAGTAGAGCTTCTTCGATATTGACTTATTAAAAGTAGTTTGTCCCAATTAAATATAGACTTGTTCTACTGCTTCTAGTACAGATAGGGTTAACCAAGTTTTATAGGATACTATTAAATTCCTATGCTATACTACTAATATGTACTACTATCTTAAGGCTTCCAGCGAAGCAATGTAAATGATGCAGCTGGAAACTCATAATCATCGCTATTCCATTCAATCTTTGTTTCTGTAAGCGAAACATCACGTGACAGGACCCCGAGTGCCTGCTTAGGCGTCAACTGCCGTACCTCGACTTGCGAGCTCTTAACGATGCCCGACAGCTTGACTGAGATAGCCTTTGTTTCGTGGATATTAACAACCGCCAAGTTTAGGGTGCCATCATCGTTCTTTGCCGCACTGACATCTAGCCATGGCATATCAACAGCAGCCTCCAGCCACTTCGGCTCCGTTGGCCCAGTGTATGCTCCGCAACGAGTAGCTACAGCAAAACTCGAACCGCGCATAAACTGACTGAACCACAGCAACGGCCACCACGACGTTTGCTTCTGCAGACCGGTAGGGGTTGTCATTAGTGGCGAAATCACGTTGACGCTCTGAGCAATGTTCGCCATGCCGATGTACTTGGCCTGGCGTACGAAGACGTTCAGCCACACAGCTACAGCCAGGGCGTCGGACACATTGTACGCTTCTTCAGCACCCTGCTCGCCTGGAGCACGCACAGGATCCCATACGTTCCATTCATCGAAGCAAATACGTGCTACGGGGACTGAAGGCGGGACGCCGTTGGCTGCACGGGCAGCGTCGATAAGGCCGGCGGTGACTTGTATAGCACGCTCGGCACTCAATGGAGCGGTGGCGTTGGGTAGATGCTTATCAGATGCAGTATAGATGTGGATGCTGTGCATAGCGATCAAGCCCCGTGTGCTATCACCACCTAGAGCGTGTGGCTCCCATTTAATGCAGCGGTTGATGACAGTCTGGTCCCATGGCGCTAGACCGGTTTCGCCGCACAGAATGAGCTGCAGCGATGGATCGAGCAGCTTCAGCGCCTTGGCCCATTGCCAGGCCTGGTGGGCATACTGCTCAGCTGTCATCTGCCCAATCTGCCACGGCCCCCACATCTCGTTGCCCAGCGCCCAATACTTGACGTTCCACGGCTTGTCGCGGCCGTTCTTCCGGCGCAGATTAGCATAGTACGTATCAGCATCAGAGTTACAGTACTCGACCCATGCTAGGGCCTCGTCTAGCGTGCCGGTGCCGAAGTTAAGAGCAAAGTAGGGCTCGGTGCCGACAACCTCGCACCAGTGCAAGAACTCGTCAGTGCCGAACTCGTTGCTTTCGGTGCCTAACCAAGCCAATTCGGGCCGCTTAGGCCGCTTGTCTTTGGGGCCTACGCCGTCTAGCCAGTGATAGGTAGCTACAAAGTTGCCGCCGGGATATCGGACTACAGGGACTTTGAGCTCTTTCATGGCTTCAATAACATCCAGACGGAAGCCATTTGCATCGGACAGTGAGTTCCCGGGATCGTAGATTCCGCCGTAGATACAGCGGCCCATGTGTCTATAGATGATCAGTATACCAAGAATATCACTCTAATGAGAAATAGCAAGTACTCACTCGGTAAAGCCACCGTACGTCATGTCCTCGATCTTACTAACAACATGGTCGGGCAACAGTGTGATGCTAGCCGGCTCCTCGTCAGAGATTCGTGCGTATGTAGTCGACATCGTGATAGCTACTTCGCATGTAAGAAATAGCAAGTCTGCAATGAAAGATGAACTGTGAAACACAGAGGAAAGAAACTGCGATATAAAAATAATAGAGAGTTTGTTTGTTATCGACTGCGGCGGCTGCGGCTCGGGGTTCTAGACTTAAACAAAGCTATTAAGCGACACTGTTTAGCCCGACAAAATAGATTTTAGCAAGAAGCGTAGTAAACCTCGGGCGGGCATGAATTGTAACTCCCATAGAATATAAATTAGACCACATGATTAAGTCTGATACAGCGCCAGGCTTCAAGTATTGACGGCACTGTAGCATCAGCGACGGAGACACCACTGTCGGGGATTTATACGCTACTCACGTGCTATATTCTGTCCAACTAGGCCTAGAAAGAGATGAAGGAGAGCAGCATGTTAGCTAAGCATCTGATTATGGCCCGCAATTGGAGACGCTTATACAGGAAAAGCCTGTCATATTGCCAGCTTTGATACAAGTATATTTGGGGGTTCCATTTTCAATGGTGCGTCTAAAGCCCGCGTCTCCAGAAAGCTTAACTGAGGGCCATTTTTTGCCCAGACCAGGGAGGCATATAAATAAAAATACGAGGATCTGATTGGCGCGGCTGTCAAGGCGCCCTTTAGAGCAAGGAATATTTGCTTAGATTTATGTTTGAATCGTATTTTTCCTCAATAGGAGAGAAAACAAAGTAAACCGCCAGCCAATTCTTTTAACTTCTACTCCTAACTGAAAACGTCACACATGGCTAGTAAGAGGAAACAACGCCATTCTAGCTCAACTTCGCGCAAAGAATGTATCTAGCTGCTGATATGCGGAATAATCTCCGACAAGCCGCTATTCCTTTGGCCCAGCCATCCGCTCGTATCGCAGCTGCATCTTCAAAAAGGAAACAGGGTAGGAGAAGAAGAAGATTGATTGCCTAAGTTTCTGCTAGGCTCTCTAGAATAGGCTCGGCTCAGTTCCATTGCCATCCGTTTTGGTGCAATAGTCAGCGTTCAATCGGCATATATCCCAATAGTGACAGCAATGTCTATCGTTACTATTATACGGTGTGGTAAGATAGGATGCTCCCCTATGAGGTGTCACAACAACGTCGTAGAAGGCGCCAGCCATATTGACAAGTTTAGCTAAGGTTACTTACATGCACCCTAACTCTATTGCTACCTAATGCTTATATTCTGCGCTCTTTTTTTGTCGCCTGCTGGGGAGAAGCATCTGATGTAGAGAAAACGGGCGAGGAAGAGAAATGCTCCAATAAACCTAGAGGATGGAAGCAGAAATGACAAATATACGAAAAGTTGGGGAATCCCTGCGATTTTCCCCAGATCAAGGAGCTTTCTCCTCCCCATCCAAAGGGCAAAGGAGAGGATTTCTTGGGTTCTTATTTTTCCCCACAAAGTAAAAGAGAGAAAACTAAACCTGAGATGAACTTACTTTGCCGCCTTCAGCACATCCGGCAAGGTCATGACGGCTACTATGCACTGCTTCTCTCACTTCTCACATGCCCAGCTATGTGGATAGTTACTGAAGCGTCTGACAGATCAAGTAGTGAATGGTACTTTATGGTTTCCTGTCGGATAGAGGAATCAATCGCCTACACGACGTCGGGTCCTAGTCAAGCAAACAGCAAAGGAAAGATGACCAAAAAAAACCATTAAGTCACTCTAGGGTTCTTGTGTTTAGGATAAATATAAAAGCTCGCCGTGTCCATGGTCTTAAAGGAAGAATTATGAAAGAACAAAGGGAACTCTGAGTTGCATTTACATCTTCCAATAATCGTTCCAGTATTTGGCAATCCGACCTGGCTGCTATCAATCAAAGTTAGGACTTCTTTTGTATATATACACCCGCGATACATTTCCCTTTTTCATCTAACGTCTCATCTACACATTGACTACTCCTTTGTCAGATATTCCGTCTACAAGTACATCATGGCTTTGCCTCCAAAGTGGTATCAAGTACGTCTATCAGTCAAGCCCGATAGTTAGTTGTCTACCGTTATAACCCTGATGTCTAACCCTTATGCTTTCTAGTTCCTCGTGAGCGTTTTCGCATCACTTGGATCTCTTCTCTACGGTTATGATCTTGGTGTGATCGCTGAAGCAATTGCTTCGCAGTCTTTCAAAACGCGCTTCGGTACGGATTCCGACAAGATTGGTGCTGTGGTCTCTATTTTCACAGGTGGCGCCTTCTTTGGCGCTATGTTTGCTGGGTATACTGGCGATAAACTTGGCCGCAAGAAGACTATTCTACTCGGCGCGTTGATCTTCTGCCTGGGCGGTGCTCTACAAACCGCTGCAACTACTATTGACTATCTTTATGCTGGTCGGGCTATTGCTGGTATTGGGTAAGTCGTTGATATACCAGCTTTCTTCTGTTCTAAAAAGAGATGTACGTACTGACTAATATGATTGTTTCAGTGTCGGCTTCTTGACTATGATTATCCCTCTGTATCAGGCTGAGTTATGTCATCCCAGTATCCGAGGCAGAGTTACTGCTCTTCAGCAATTTATGCTAGGTGTTGGTGCTCTTTCCGCAGCGTGGATCTCTTACGGTATGTTGACTTTCTTGAAGCCGTCGCCTAGAACTCATATACTAAACATATACCTTAGGAACTTACATCGGATTTGGACCCACAGACGACAAGCAATGGCGAGTCAGTCTCGGTCTTCAGATCGTCCCTGCCGGTATTCTCGCGATGCTTATCTTGCTGTTCCCTGAGTCTCCGCGCTGGCTGATTGACCATGGCCACAATGACGAGGGCCTTGCCACGTTAGCTCGCCTTCACTCTCAGGGCGACGAGCACGATGCTTTTGTACAAGCTGAGTTCTCGCAGATTTGCGAAAGTGTTGCCCAAGACCGGGCCGAGGGTGCCAAAAGTCTCATGGAGCTGTTCAGCGACCGCGCATCACTGCGTCGCTTGATTCTTGCATGCTCAATTCAGGCCTCTATCCAGATGACAGGCGTCTCGGCCATCCAATATTACTCTGTGGAGATCTACTCCAAGATCGGCATTTCCGGTAATGACACGCTCAAGTACCAAGCGATCAGCTCTGTTTTAGCTCTTGTAGCACAGTTCATCTGCATGATGTTCATTGATCTCACCGGCCGCCGTTGGCCACTGATTCTAGGCAATCTCGGTAACTCCATCTGCTTCATCGTAGCCACAGTGCTGCTCGCTAAATTCCCTCCCGGAAACCAAGAGTCGGGCAGCGGCGCCGCCGGCTGGGGCTTCATCGCCGCCACATGGGTGTACAACTTCTGCTTCAGCATGACCTGCGGCCCGCTCTCTTGGATCATTCCAGCCGAGATCTTTGACACCAAGACGCGTGCCAAGGGCGTAGCCATCGCAGCCATGGTGAGCTTCGGCTTCAACACCATGATTGGCCAGACAACCAGTGTTGCGCTAAACGACAAAAGCGGCGTTGGCTGGCGCTGGTACATTTTGTTTATTGTGTGCAACTTCACGAATGCTGTGTACTTCTGGATGGTTCTTCCCGAGACGGCTGGTCGCCCGCTAGAAGAAATGCGCTACCTGTTTACCGAGGCGCCGTGGTTTGTTCCAACTATGGACACCAAGAAGTTCAACCTTCGCGAACTAGATTTCCGTGTCCAAGATGTCGAGAAGAAGGAGGCGGTCAAAGCCGAGCATGTAGAATAGAGTGTATAGGAATCATGATAATTTAGGGAGACGAAGAGAAGGCAGAGTGTCAAAGTTGAAACGAAGATATTGTCAAGATAGATACAGAAAATTATTTCATATTTGGTTACATTTAAAAAACCTTAGTTGCAGTACAGACATCGTGCACATGATACCATCGAGAGAATTAGAAAATGGAGGTAAGGGTTACGGTGTAAACACGATCATTGGGGACTAGGCTACGAAACGCTAACAAGGGCTATCGAACTGCTGACGCCGAAACTACTCCTAATCAACCGCACAAGACAAAGCTAACAACACCGACTGGTTTTTTTATCATACACCACGGCCGGCAAGTCTCTCTTCGGGCTTCATTGAGTCGCAGTTGATTCCAACCATGGCCTCGCCTAGTCCAGAGCTACATTCAGCCAGCACACTAGCATCACGGAAGTAGGTTGTCGCTCTGACAATGGCCTTGGCGCGCTTAGCCGGATCGCCCGACTTAAAGATGCCCGAGCCAACAAAGACACCGTCGCAGCCCAGCTGCATCATCAAAGCCGCATCGGCAGGCGTGGCCACGCCACCAGCAGCAAAGTTAACGACGGGTAAACGGCCCAGTTGCGCCGTCTGCTCTAGCAACTTTGCGTCAACGCCGATTTCGCGGGCAAGAGCTCGGATTCCCGGTACACCACTAACAGCCAGCACGGCCTTAGCACGAGCAATGTCGCGCTTCAGGGTCTTAACGTGGGTAACAGCTTCAACGACGTCGCCGGTGCCAGCTTCGCCCTTTGTGCGGATCATGGCTGCGCCTTCAGCGATGCGGCGCAGAGCCTCACCGAGATTACGGCAGCCGCAGACAAATGGCACCTTAAAGTCAGACTTCTCAATATGCTCGACGCGATCGGCAGGTGTCAGAACCTCGCTCTCGTCAATATAGTCGACGCCCAAGCTCTGCAGGATCTGGCATTCAACAAAGTGACCAATGCGAGCCTTGGCCATCACAGGGATCGTCACAGCAGCCTGGATCTCGCGGATCATTGCCGGGTCCGACATGCGGGCTACGCCGCCGTCTTTGCGGATATCGGCCGGGACGCGCTCTAGCGCCATGACGGCACAGGCACCAGCTTCTTCGGCGATGCGGGCTTGCTCAGCGTTGGTCACGTCCATGATGACGCCACCCTTGAGCATCTGTGCGAGGCCAGCCTTGACAGCGAATGTCGGGTCGGCAGAATCATTTCCGACGGAAACAACGGATGGAAGGCCTGACATTGTGAAAATATAAGCAAAGGGGAGCGTAGTGGTTGTGGTGCTTAGAAGAAAGAGAAAAGAAACAGAAAGAAGAAGCCTATAGAAAGAGTTTAAGTAGCAGAGCAATTGCAATTGGTGTAGATATAGTGTATTTCTAAAACTAATATCTGAAATTTCATGAAATATGACCTTCCTGTGATATAGAGCACGAATTTCCGCTATATATCAATCATATTCTTCTTTAAAGTGACTCATGTGGATTTCTCCACGGACGGGACGCCGCTTTTCTCTTTCTACAACGCAAGACTGGCTGGCCATTTGATCCAGACCAACTTGAACCGCGCGGAATGGAAGAATTAGGACGACTAAAGATGACCCTCAAGTTATTCCTAGCCCTTCCCATAGAACCAACCAAGCAGAGAAAAGTAAGGTAGGAGGTGGAGACAAAAAGGACAGGCCCTAAAGCTATGCCGACGCCCTTCGTGTTCATGCAACGGCTCAGAGGGGCTTAATACGGCCTGATTCGGCTGCCGCTGGATACCGGCAACATATCGAAAATAGGCCCTAGAAAGACCGAGAAATGCTTCGTTTTCTGTATTCCGAGTTGGCTGGTATCATCAAGATAGTAACAAGACTTAGCTTCGCTTGAGGTTGTCTTCTTACGATACCCCTTAGACACCAAATATCGCCAAGATTAACAGGCCCTAAAATCAAAGTACAGTTGCTATGATATAGTGGCCTGTCGGCCTATATTTTAGGCACTGCTTCAGTAGGCTTGATATAGCAAACTGACGTTGCTACTAGACAGACAAAGTGGGTCTCAATCGGACTAGCCAATCAGCGGCCCGGGCCCCACATCCGTAGATTTTGCTTGTGTTTTCCGCTCCGTTGAATATACGGAGCTTTTGTGCTCCGAAAACACCATAAAGAGACATAACTATGTATATCGCTAGAAAAGGCGCAGGTTTCTGGTTCCAACGGTACCAATATTGGCCATTCTTTATGTGCAATTCACAGCACGGTGAGACTTCTGAAAACACGTGTTGTATTTAATTTTCCATGGCTAAAGCCGAGCAGGTGTCGGTAAACAAGCCAAAAGCCACCAAACGACTTAAGTTTCTTAGTCGAAGTTATGGCGTTTTGTTCCGAGGCCAAAGAAGTCATTCCTAATTCGCACCTAAGGATCAGTCGGTCAGAAGATCCGCTAACCTAACGATACAGTCATCAGGGAAACAGCCAGTGGGGATAATTAGGCACATGGACGACGAGAAGAATAGGAAGCTCCGCTTGACTCAGTGAAAAGTTAGGATGTCTGTAGAACAGATATTGCACTCCCAGATATAGACTGTCTGCCTGTCTTAGGATATTATCTCGTCGCCATTCGAGATTTGCATAGCTAACCAAGCGAGCACTCCATAGTCACCATCACTGCCAACTCCATAATCATGACTGCAGAAACCATCACTGTCGGCGTCCTTGCTTTGCAAGGAGGTTTTCATGAACATCTGAATCTCCTGCGCCAAGCTGATAAACAATTCCCAGTCTCCAACCTTGCCTTTACCGAAGTGCGCACTCCAGCTTCCCTCGCGCAATGTTCAGCCCTGATAATTCCCGGCGGCGAAAGCACGACCATCGCCAACTTGGCAGTGCAGTCTGGGCTTCTGCAGCCCCTGCGTGACTTTGTCAAGTAGGTCCTTCCTTCCTTCTTCTGTCAACATCTAAGATAAAGTCAATCTATAATACTGACATGTCCTCAGTGTTGACAAGAAACCCGTCTGGGGCACATGTGCTGGTCTCATTTTGCTGTCTTCTGCCGTCAACTCCGGCAAAATCGGCGGCCAGGAACTTCTCGGTGGCCTGCGTATACGCGTGCGCCGCAATCACTTCGGCCGGCAAATCGCTAGTTTCTTTACCGACCTCTCTCTGCCATTCTTGCCAGAATTCACAAAGCCGTTCCCCGGTGTCTTCATCCGCGCCCCAATTGTGGAGGAAATTTTGCCCTCTACATTAGAGGACGATGTGCCGGTTGAGGTGCTATTCAGATTGCCCGTAGCTAGTGGAGCTGCTGCCGCTCAGCAAAGTAGGGGGCAAAGTGATGCCCCGCTACTAAGAAATGGTGCTGGAGGGATAAATGTAGAGGAGTCGGAGGATAATGGAGATATTGTGGCTATAAGACAGGGAAATATCTTAGGGACAAGTTTTCATCCCGAGCTAACAAATGACGAGCGAATGCATTCGTGGTGGCTTCAAGAGGTTATCAAGATGCTGTAGCCATAGCTATAGTCCTAGGGTATCATTATGCTGTTAGGGTTTGTTAGATCGCAGCTTAATGTAATGAATACCATGATCAAGCACCATCTACCCTCAACATCAAGACCACGATTGCGACAGTGAACTAAGATATAATAGTGATAGAGGGTGTCAGCGAGGTAAAGAATCAGTAATTATTGAAAAGAGTAGAGAAAAAGAAAGAAAAAGAAAGGCTCTTCACGCAATACATAAAACAGCGATTGAGAAAGCTAGAAGCCAAGGTGGGTCTTCTGATAATCGAGAGACCAAAAAAAACCGGCAATTTGATTTCAGGCAATTTAAACAGCAAAGCTCAGTACGAAAACTACAGCAAAACCACAGCAAAACGCGGGTAATGAAGCCTTAGAAAACGATCACAAACATAGAATAGTTAGAAATATAGAGAGAAGACAACGAATATTATTAGCTAAAAAAAAAAAGAAGAGATTGAAAGAATAAATCAAGACCGAAATCTCAGATTTTAAAGATTGCTACCGAACGATATTAGAATTGCCTGTTTTCCGGCAATCTGGGCAGAGCTTCTCCTTCTCTTTGCCGCTGGGCAATTTTGAGTTATAAAGTGCGGTACATGAATAAACCCCGCTATAATGATGTTCAAGTGGAGCTATCGCTGTATTGGTGCTTATCACCAATCAAGCATACTGAAATCCGACTTTCAGCGAATTTGTTTAAGCAGCTTGTTAGCCTAACGATAAGCTTCTACATCTATAGTAGCATATAAAATCTTGGAGATTGTTTAATATCAGTCTAGTTTCACTCTACATTTATCAAGTTTCGTAAATCTTGAAGCTGTACTCATATTTTTTTCCTTTCTTTAGGATTTACATATAATAAACCCCCCTTGCGCATAAGTCACGATTATGTCCGGGCCTCCGAGCGACGCCGACCTAAAAGCTCGCATTCTCGGTCATATGAACCGCGACCATGCCCGCGAACTAAGCCACTACCTGCGAGCCTTCTGCGGTCTTTCAACCTTGGCTTCTCTCGCATCGCCCGCTCTCGACGATGTATCTCTGACTGATTTAAGTTTAAACACGACATCCCCTACCGGTCAGATTACCTCCTACACCATTCCTCTCACTCCCCCGTTGGCTAGTTTCGCCGAGATGCGGCCCCGGCTGATTGCCATGGACGGCGAAGCTCGCGACAAGCTTGGTCTCAGCGATATCTACGTCGACACGTATCTGGCGCCACGGCCGCTAGATGCGGTGGTGTTCTTTCTAGTTGCTACGTACTTTATGCAGTGGGCGGCGCTGGACTACACGCGGGACATTGAGGGTTTCCGGGCATTTTGGAGCGCTGTGTTTGCTAAAGCCGGCGGTTGGGCTGGCTACGAGTGGACGGTCGTTACGATCTTTTGGCCGGTGCTAGGTATCCATATTGTGGAGGCAGCATGGTTCGCAAAGTCTAGAATGGATGTCCATAGTGTGCCAAGGTGGGGTCTGACATGGTGGATGTGGTTGGGCTCGATTTTCTTTGAAGGCTTCCCGGCATTCTCGCGGTTTGACAACATGATCGCTGAGAAGCAGAAGGTCAAGGAGACTAAAAAGCACTAGATGCGGAGACACATAGACCAGACCAGTAGCGGTGGCTAGAAGATGTGGCTATTGGGAGTCCGTTCTACATAGGTGATGGAGGGAGTGTTGGCAAGAAGTGGTTGTGTAGATGAATTAATGGATGTGTTTAACATGATTCCGTATACTATAAGCAACGAAGTGATGTGATCAATAACGCGAGAGTAAGCACCAACATATAACAAAAGTGAGCAGTCGATCCGGAAAGGCCACCGGCAAAAAGAAACAGCTCATCGATATGTGGCTAGAGACAGAAAATGGCCAGTTTGAAGCTTTGCTAAGGGGGNGGGGGGGGGGGGGGGGGGGTTCTGATCCGACCCTCTAGATGGCCACACGAATTAAACGGATAATCATGGATAGCGATAGTAAACTGCAGCCAAGCTTAGGCAGCTCTCGGTATTTCTTAGTGAAAAGAGGCTCGAACGCAGGGATCCACCACTGCAACCACGTCATAAGCCGATCACACCGTTCTGTTATGGCCCTGTGCAATGGAGGGGGAAGGGAACTGGAGGGAACTATTGTCCCTCTAGTGCAATTGATTTTTTTATTTCTTTTCTTTACCTATAAACTGATTCAGTAGTGCGTGTATTGCCTACGTTGGACTTTTCTTTCCTTTTTCGATATAGGGCTTGGTGAAATGTAGACAAAATAGAAGCAAACAAACGACTAGCCAACCAGTCAACCAGATTTCTTCGCTAAAATGGCTCTATTAAAGTCTCTGATCTGGTCCACTTACAGCAGGACATGCATACATATCATGTATATGCATTGTGCAGACACAAGTACTACGCAGCTCGGCCAGCACAGCCAACGCAGATGCAGAGCTCGATGGCCGCATGAAGGATACGATGAAGCCACAACAAGCTTAAGGCGGGATCTTCAAAAGTGATGCCTAAAACAAGGAGATAACGAGAGCCGAAATTGAGCCAACGCTGAAAAGCACGATTTCGATGCGATTTCAGGTGGCGCAGAATGTCTAACAAAGAGTAAGAATGGCGTGAAGTTGGAGGATATTGAGAGAATGAACGGAAGAGACAAGAAAACAAACAAAGCGTTTAAAAATTAAAAAAAAATCAGATTGGAAATTTGCTTCTCGATCGCAGTTACCCTGGGCACTTATGCCCCGCTTTTTAGCTATTATGTGAGCTTAATATGGACCAACACGGAAACCGAACTATTAACGACGCCGGTCTTTTGCCCCTCAGCGTCTTGAAAGGCTCTGCAATGGCATTGAATGAAAGCGTTTTTCAAGTTATAAGGATACCAAAGAGATGAGGGAGTAGAACATACGAGCATGTTTCTACAATGTTATAATAGTAGATTCGACTATATACAACGTGATTTTGTTCTTTTGCTGGATGTCTTCGAGTTTGGTATATGAGGGCGAGAAACAACGCCAGGCAAAAAGATCAAGTTATAACAAATCAATCAGCGAACTTAGATATCCTTGAAATAACGGCGGCTATAAGGCGAAGAAGAGATTTAAGGCATGATATAGTAGAGGAGCAAGGTCCATAGACTACAGAGTATAGCAGCGTTTCAAGCAAAAGTATAGCTAATCTCACATGACCAGACTTGTGCAGTTCTGTAGGCAAAGTAAGCAGCCACACTATTATAGTATCATAGTTGATGTAAGGGATATAAGAAATAGAGGGGGCTGGCTATCATTTTCAGTCTTAACTGCTATTGTGTTGTTCCACATGGCCCGAGCTAAATTAGCTAGGGAGGAAGGAATCTTTGCTCGACTTCAGAAGTCTCCATCCTAGCTGAAGTGGCAAGTCGCGATTGCGTATAAGACACTAAAGGCGCCGTTTGTTTTCTGCCTAGATTGTTCTTGCTTTCTTTCCCAAGCGAAGATAGTAATATCTTGGTTGTTGCTTCCTCCATACCTCCTTTAATTCTTAATTTTACTCTTAATTTACTTCATCTTTCTCTTCTATCTCTCCATTTCAATACCCGTAATTCTCTATCCCTCTACTCATCTTTCAATATGCTCCGCTCAACCATTCTTCTTTTGTCTTCGGCGCTACTTGTCTCCGCCCAGACTCCCAACTACTTTCTGCGCTTCATCGGCGGCAATGATATTACCAACAACGCCATTCTGCACCGCAACCAGACTACTCCTTTGATCTCACCCATTGCTGTGCCGGCGCCTTATAACACTGCCGACCATTACTACCGCCTAGACCCAACCCCCGTACTAGCCAACACCACCGACAGCTCCAGCGGTACCCAACTGCTCGCCGATGGCAAGCTACTCGTCATACCAACCCAACCACACCCCGGTCCCATCTCTGTATGGTTCGCCCTCTCCGCCGCGGAGGGTGTAAGCGGTGCCCTACGCCTAACCACCTCCTCCTTCCCAGAGAACAACAACGCTGTGTACGATGCTTGGTCCGCTGTCCAGGACGCCCAGGGCCGCACGCTGCTGCGCTATGCCGATCCTGCGTCGCAAAGCCGCTGGATCGCCGTCAAGACAAACACGACGCAGGGCTATGAGGGCTGGGCACCGTGGTGGGTTGCCCCGTCAGCTGACAACATGGCTGCTTTGGCATCGTGGGACTACGTTCTCACCGATATCGAGTTGGTGCTCGCGACGGGGTCGGTGAATTCTTCGGCGCCGTTCGGCACGAACTAGAAGAAAACACAAAGATAAAAACTAACAATGTAAAAGAAGGAAATTTTCGCTACCCTTTGAATGTGAACATGGCACGCACGATTTAATAATTGGTTAATCTATCTATAATAGTCCTCTTTTGTTACGACCCCAAAAGATACATCTTGTAATAATGACACACCACTTAACAACAACGCATTTGTACACAAGGTCCCAACATAACCAATGCTAAGTGACATTCTCTGACGTCATCGTAGATGTTGGCCAGAGAGTACAATCTGGTCGCTTACCTCGCGATCCGGATGTCTGCGTGGAGTACAGAGAATAAAATTGTCTATGTATTAACCGTTCGTCAAAGAAACAATTCGTGACAGACCTCCATGCTCTAATTTACTGGATTTCCCCGGGATATTATTATTCGCGGTCACATGATCATAATACATGCAAATAGCATCATATGCGTCCAATCACGTGATTTTTCACAGTCTGCGTGATATCGTTCGCGGAAAATACCACGAGAATCGTGACACTGCGATTGCTGATAAATTCGTTTCTATTGATTCAAATTACTAACTCACAAGTACAAGTTACAGAGCACAAAAAGGCACCCAGAAACAATCACAGATAGATAAAATTGGAAAAAAAGATTTGAAAGATGTGACAAATGAAATAGAACAAGAAGTTTTCTTGCTGTAGATAAAGCAGAAAAACGCACAAAGTAAGGTGAACGTCAGTCGAGAAACGCAACTAGCCAACGGCAAGATATAGTACGAGACAGGTATTGAGAAGAGTATGAAAAAAAAGTCTAACCGAAAAACTTCAACAGATCACAAGATCAAACAAAAGGAAACAACAAGAAAAGGAAAGAAAAAAGCAAAATGAAATCATCGCCGTTTTGCCCGAGCCGTGGTATACAAATAACAAGAAACAAGGAGATATCCAAGAAAAGAAAAAGGGAGGGAAGTTAAAAAGAAATAATAAAAAATTAGCTAGAGACAAAGAATCTGGTTTAATTACAAAAGAGATGCAGTGAGCGAAAGGAGTGGATAGAAGAGATGTAGCAAAGTAAAAAAAAAAAAATATGGTTGGTTCAACGAGTGGGTGCTTATTCATAGTGAACAAGAAATAGAAAAGGAAAAGAAATGAAAAGAAAAGAAAAGGGAGAAAAAGAAGTGAATGAATTGATGCATTGATGGTACATTCATCATCACATTAGCCATTCGCGCCGTTTAATCAGACGGCGGCCTTTAGCTTTGGATCCGGTTCGCTCAAGACTCCAGCGTACCGGCACTGATGCCGACTCTGTAACTACAGCCTGGCTAGGATTGTTAGGGGCCTGGCCAGATTTGGACCGCCAGAAGCTAGGCATTCGAGCCGCTGTCGACAAGTCGCTCTACTCTTCGTCAACGCTGCCCATATGTCTAGTTCCAGGGCCGCCAGTCGCTGCCAGCGCACGCTTGCTACTACTTCCAATCTTTAGAAGACTTAGGCGCTTGCGCATGCTGTTCATCTTAGCCCCTCCAGCGAGCATAGCTCCGTTGTCCTCTGATGGTCCCGATTCGGTGATCCAGTCTTCGTTGCTGACATTATCATGGCTGGCTCTTGGTAGCACCGTATTTGACCGCACTGGGCCAAAGTCACCGTTATCCGATTGGTTGTTAGTCGTGACGGAGGCTGTACGCGGCCGCTGATTAGTAGTATGACTGTGCGAGGATCCGTTCAAGAGGTTTATATCACCGGCTCCGTGGAAGAAGCTATGTCGTTGTTTCTTGACGGAAGATGCGCTAATAGGCGAGACAGGATTGAAGATGACCGGGTTTCCATTCAAACTGTCGGCAAGACTGCCGCTTCTAGCGTGCGAGTTACTACCAGTACGAGAATGGCTATTAAATCGTGGGCCGTTAGGCGTTGTGCGCCCGTTGGGGGTGCCGCTACGAACGCGCTCAAGAGTCTGAGCTAGCGCGCCGTTCGTAATGGGTAGTGAAGGCGCCGAGGTCAAGTCTGAAGGACTTGTCACTGGTGGGTCAGAAGTCTTACGGCGGCCGCTAAAGAAGCTGAGCCGGGCGCCCTTGCCAACTCTAACGGAAACAGGGCGTACGACAGCAGTGACTTCAGAAACACCATCAATTGAACGACGACCGCCTGCGCTTCCGTTGCCGTTGGAGCTTTCGGTAGGAGACGAACGTTGCCAGTTAGGTGACATGAGAGGTGATATGAGATCACGCAAAGGCGCCGGAGGGGGCGCAAACATCTCAATCTCAGGAGCATATGTAGAATCGAAGTCTATAGACTCATGTCAGTATGTGCACATTACACAGTATGATAGATACTAGATACTTACGTTGTTGGAGATCATCTGCATGACGCGAAAGGGCGTCGTTAGTGCTTTTGGAAAACATTGACAGGCACTTTCGTAGCATCATAGCATGGTCAACAAGTGCCATTTTGATAGCCATCTCACGGGGTTGTAACTGGATCTCCTCTTCCTCCTCCTCTTCCTCCTCTTCTTCCTCCTCCTTCTCGTCGATCGACATTTGATCGTTGCTGGACGCCCGACCGTTACTACCGATGTTGCGGTTGCTGGTGGGTAGCAATTGGCGATAACATGAAACACTCTGTTCCGTAGCTGTTACTGAAGCTGTCACTGTCTCAAGAATGAGTTTGATAGCTTCATTATCGGAGCCCTTGCTTTCAGATATGCGCTTCTCCAAGGCCGCGAGCTCCTGCGTCTTACGCACAATACGTTCTAGACCAGCCTCAGGCGCCGACAACCGCAGATCATTAACAGCCACAATCTCGCTGCGACGGAGAATCGTAGGAAACGGCTCAGCCGTGGTGTACAAAGTCTTTTCAGAATAGTGTTCTGATATGGGACCAGATGTCTGCCTCTTCTGAGATACAGAGAATACACTCGGCGTTGACGATACAAGGTAGTCGCGAACAATGGCGGGGACACGCGCTCGCTGAAACACGTGGTGCGCAAGATTTCGGTGCGGGGCAACGGCTGATATCACTAGGTACTGACCCTCAGATTCATCAACGTCACCGCCAGTAACAATCTTTGCTGATGGGAACTGCTCTTGCATGCGGTCCGTAAATGCCGAAGCCCGCTCCGAAACTGAACCTTCGTAGATGTATTCCTTGTCGCGCACATTAGCTGGGAAGCCTAAGCCCTTATATATTACGCGGAAATACTTGGGCACAATGCGCTCGCTCTTCGCAATGGTCTCGTAGATCTTAGCAATAGCCCGCTGCGTGCGAGCCAACTTAGAGAAGTCAAACACGTTCTCCTCGTATTGCACGTGCAGTTCTTTATACGCTGCCAACGCCGAGCTCCAGGCCTCACCCTCTTCGAAGTGTTTTATCATGTCGAAGTAGATGCGTTCCTTGCGCTCAAAGTGCGTCTGAACGGGAAATTCGGGATCATCCAGCTTTGCAACCTGGCGCGTTGGATCCCAGTCATAAAGGTCAGCATGCAGACGAAGTGCCAGGCCAGCTTCAGTAAAATTACGCGCCTCGGCTTGCAGAGTTGCAAGTTGGTGTACATAGCGCACAAAAATCTCCTCCTTGTGCATATCACGCAAGAACTCCATTAGTCGCAAGCGCTTGATGAGACTCGAGGCCTCGCTAGTATCCTCGCTGCTGTGTACGGCAATCAACAAGTCCAGAAACTCATCGGTAGTCACCATTAACTCGCGCGTAGCAACATATAGCGGATCGTCTTCATTCATCTCCGCCATTGGCTCAAAGCGCTCTAGCAGCTCGAATATAAACCTCTTGTAGATCACGCTATCAGCCACTGGCTTGTCTTTGAAGAAACGGTCAAGGCAGTCAATCATCTCGGTTTGGATAACTGACAAGTCTTCACTGAGTGTCCACTCGCTGACTATCATGGTTTGCAAAACCTCCACAGCAGTCGTCCGAAGCCCCTGATGCACACTAAGACACAGTTCAACAATCGGGCTGACTAACGTAGGCACGTACTGTACTTGGTAGCCACCCATTTTGTCTAGACCATAGCGCTGCTTCTCCTCAACACTAGATTCCCAGCCAACAGCTTCCCATGTACGCTTCAGTAAAGCTGCCCCAAGCTCGCGTACATCTCCTGCAATCTTCCACACTGCCCGCCGTTTCTGCTCTGGGAATGTTTCCAAAGCTAAAGATGGACTACCAACAAGTTTCAATAGGGTCGCAAAGAATAGCTTCCATAGTTCCGTGTTGAAGTCTTCCGCCTCATCGGGGTCTGGGAGGAAGGAATCCAGCAAGATATTTGCAACATACTGCAAGCAGCTCATGATCGACTTGTGGTGGAAAATGTGCACGCTAAGCCAGTTAGATGGAAATGCTTCCCCGCATAAGATACTCATATACACCCGCAAAGTGTTTTCCAGGAGCACAATAAGCTCCGCATCCGCAATTTCCAACTGCATACCGCTAGGCGAGTTTGATAGAGCAGCCAAAATAGCAGAAAGCTCCATCAACGCTTCATCGAACACAACTGGCGTTGATAATGCTTTGGAAGGGAATGGATATGACGATGGGAATAACAGAGACAGCGAGGTCTTTTCAGACGACGGTATCGCCTGGATAGTCAAGTAGGAATCCAGAATCTTCGGGATGTGATCTGGGATTTCATTGTTCAGAGTTTCCATCTGACTAGCCAGAACTGAGCAACATAAGCGTACCTGGTCACGCCATAGAGGGTTGGGATCATCAGTTGGGCCCCAGTGGGGCGCTATCCAGCGGACGGTATTAGCGCTCAGGACAGCCTTCTGATCAGCAGAAGCGAATATGTCAAGCGTGGCGTAATTCAAGATAAGAACCAACTTGTACAGTACAAGCTTACCCTTAACATCCGCACAGGAGTCCATAAAGTCGATAGCAATGTGCTGGATCTCCTCGGTAGAAAGTAAGCCAGTCAGTTCTGGTAACCAAGTGTGGAAGTGCTGCACTGCTAATGTCTGACTACCAACAAGTACAGGCTGATTATTGCGCATCATAGCATCCAGTGCTTTGAAAATCGTACGTAGCTGGCGTGTAAAGCTTGGTGAGTTGGTATTGATTCCGAGATGAGCTTCCTTGAGTCTCTGCTGGCCACGTGCGTGGGTAATGAACTTGAGAATATGACGCACGACTTTAAAGGTAGACCGTAGCTTGCGGGCTGTTACAGAGTCGCTTGGGTTCTCAAGTAAACGGGTGAACGAACGGACAAGGCATGGTGTAGCGAATGGATAGCTGAAGCGATTTTCGGCATATTGGTCAACTAGCGGGCCTAGATTGAAGCGACGATCGTGTACGATACCGAGGACTCTAACCAGGGCCGTAAACACTAGATCTTCATATTCATCGTTGCCATTGTGTTCTAGTAAAATGCCAAATAACGCATCGAGTACATCATTGAGTAGCTTGACGACCTCAATCTCTGGTGCAAACACAAGTTGCTTCAGCAAATCAGGAATTTCTTCGGCGCTAGCTTCCTTCCATTTCACCAAGCTTAGTACAACTCTGTCTTGAGAGAATTTGGTGCTGCAAAGGTAAGTGTACAGACAAATCATAGCTTGGGGGCCTGTTACATCGGCTTGATCGTCCTTGCCCCTAGCACTCCAGGGCAATGACAGATATCCACCCTTGCCGACCGGACCAGGAACCGGCGTAGCCGTGTGTTCGTCAACTTTGTACAGCAGACAAGAGTGAGGGCCATCTTTACGGAAGGCGTTGTGATCCCATAGCGGCATATATGCGATGGCAAAAGGCGGGTTCGGGCTATCAGCGACAAACACAACGACATGCGCCTTCGGCACATCACCGGCGGGTATTGACAGGCGGATGGTCTGCCGCCAGCGCTCACCACGTTCCACAGCACAAGATTTCCAGTTTGACAAGCCAGCACTGTTGGACGACGGGAATATACAGTTTTCGATGCGGCCTCCCGTCGCTCTCCTGACCTCCATAGTGATTTGCAGGTTTGAGCCCTGTATGCTTCCAGATAGTGTGGTAGGGTTGCCGCCATAACGTGATAGGAGTGCATGTCGTGATAGAGCAGCTTCGTCAATTGTTAGATAGATATCAGAGCGTTCTTTTGTTGGTGCGCCAGAAAATCCCATTTTGTTGGTAGTGGTAACACCGGACAGCATAGTGGGGGTAGATTTGATAAGGGTATCAGCATCCGGGTGGCTGAAGCCCTTGAGTGCCACCTGAAGCCGTTCGCCACGTCGACCCTTTTCATACATGCCGGTGTTGCTGTCCATCATCTCACGTAAGATAGCGTCGTACTCTTCCGACTCTGGCTTTTCACTGTGTAGTGAATTTGTCGGCGACCAGATATGGACGACATGTTCAACCTCTGCGTCATCTTTCTGCTTCATGATAGAGTTAACCTTGAGAATACCAATGCCGACAGTCCGCTCGACCAATGTTGTTACTACGGCTGGTGAAGTAGCTTCATGAGAGCCCTCGAGTGAGCTTCGCGAGCGTGAACCAGCGGTACTGGGCGGATGTGAGCCATCGTGTGTATGGCTTCCAGAGTATGAATCATTTCCAGTCGTTGGGGGTCGTGGCCGTGAATATTCGGGCTGTTCGTTGAGGGGGTCCAATTTTGGTTGCGCCGCGGCGCTTCGCGATCGTGATTTACTGCCCCACATCAGACTTCGTCGCACACTTTGCTTGCCGGCAGCAGAAAGAGGTTTCGTGAGTTCTCGCAGTGAACTTTGGGTGGTAGAGCCTGAACGTGAACCAGGTTTTGTTGTAACCATTGCTTGCACAGATCGCACTTTGATGACAAGAAAAAGGTCGTTGGCTGCCGAAGGAAGGTCACCAATATCCTGTGAAGATAGATCTGCAAATAAAGTACGCATGTCGCTAGAGCTCGACATTCCGTCGATTAACCCTCCACACGGCACAACAACTGCAAAGCATTCCGATACTTGAGACGCTCCACCATCAGCTGCGCGAGACACTAGGAAAAGCTCAAGCGTAGTCTCATCAGCTGTGGCACCTGCAAAACCTTGCACGTCTACCAAAAGATGGTGAAGCGTGTTTGATTCTATGACTGGTTTTGGGGCATCATCCAACAGACTACAAATGGCCTGAAGGGTAGTAATTTGAACTACAGAATCATCACCTGTTAAGATGCGACCACGTTGAGCAGGGTCGCGTACAATGATATCATTTCCGCATAGCTTGTTGGCCCGCACCAAGTCCCATACAGTCTTCTCTCGCAAATCTTCATACTCACTAGCAGTCAATACATTATGGAGAAACTGTTGTCGGCCTATGCTTAGTGAGCTGACGAGAGTTGAGAGGCGATCAAGCTTGCCATATTCGCGGGCAAGGAGGAGTTCATGCAGGTTTGTTGACTGCCATTCCCGTAAACATGAAGCGATCTCATCAATTAATGGTTCAGAGGCGGATGTCGGTGTTTCATCACCAACCTTAAGCAATGGAACGGGTGCAGCTGGTTTCGGTTCATTAGGGTCTCGCAACACAGGAACAGATAGTTTTCCAGAGCCGTTGATGAGCTCACGGAATGGTTGTCGCACAACACTTGTAGGTGTAATCATGTTGTTACGTAGATCACCGGCGCCAAGTAGAGGCGACGTCGAAGCACCCTTGCGCTTAGAAGTGGTACTGCTATTAGATGCTAGGCCACTTTTAGCAGAATCGCTTCCGGTAGCAGCACGACTTGGTGATCGTGAAGAATCGATTTCATTCTCGTCTGCAATTTCATCGCTTTCGCCTAGAAGCTCGCGCACTTCGACACAGCTTCGTGGGAAAATGCCACTGAAAACGCGAGCCTCTAATGTTTGGCCTTTGATGGATGTTAAGCCAGATAGCAAGCTTGGCGGCGCCACCAAGTAACCACGGAGCCAATTACCATCATCAGTTTCCTCGATGATATATAGTTCATCGCCTATTTCAAGGGGCAAGTCGGCAGGGTCTGCTGGCTGAAATGGAAATGTTGCAATGGCGAAGGCAATGCGTGGGAGTGGTTGCCACGGCATGTTGGCGATTGTGTGTGGATATTATGTATGGAATGCAGGACAAAGGTCTTTCTTGAAGCCAGAAAGGGCACAGGTCGTTTGCGCTATCCTTTGTTCGCTCGGTTCGTTGGTTGTTCGGCAGGTAGCCAGTCTAAAAAAAAATATATAGAAGGGCGTTGAATAATGGTATCGCAAGGGACAGTCAGTCGCTTGGTCGTCGAAGATAGGGAGAGTAGCAAAAGTTGTATCGTAGAGCGCAGTTGATCAAATCAAATCTGGGTCGAATCAAGGAGCAGAACAAAAAAAAAAAACGAAAACGTCCTTCGCCCAGGAGAAGTTGCAGAGATTATTCGCAGAGAATAACGTGTATGTAAAAAAAAAATGAAAAAAAGGTAAACGAGGGACGAAGAATCAAGTTGAAGCACGCGCACTGCAATACAAGCTATGTAGCTATACTATTTCTTTCGGAGACGGGTTAGAGGACGGGTCAGGAGAAGCTCGCTCCCATCGGAGGGGCAGCCATGAATCAACAGATAACTACTACTAACCAGTGAGTTTTTTCTAGTATGTATGTCTTTTGCAAGATCCACAGCAACGCAGGACGTACGTGAAGCTGATTTGGCTTGTGTGCGCAGTCACAGCAACCAGTATGAAAGAAGGAAAGAATAAAAAAAAAATGGCAAAGGAAACAGAGTCTCAATCATCAGTGTCCAACAACAGCCAAAGCAGCATAGAAGCAGTTAGAGAAATAAGGATTAGAGCCTTTTTTTTTCCTAGATGAGGAAAAGACAAAACAGCTAGCCCAATGATGAGAATCCGCTCTGGACAGACAGGCAGCAAAAGAACAACGATCCTAGAAGGGACAAAAGCAACCTTAGGGGATTGGATCGACCAGGCCAGCCAACTAGCAGCAGCAAAAACCAGTCTCTTGAACAGACCTTTTTTTTTCCTCGCTATGGATGGATGGCTTTAGCAGTGCTTCGCTACAATTAAAGATCTGCAAGTGCGGGACTAGCTTTCCTTTCCGACGACAAATATCACTAATAGCGCCTTCACATAGTAACAGTCGCAGTATTGTGTAATGTTTAGCGGTGTAACCTGCAGAAGCAGTGGCACCTACACAGATGCACACCACTAAGCTGACTCCAGCCGGTGCTGACTTTGATCACGACAGAAATTATTTCTAAATCAACACAGGGTTTACACTGCGGATCACCGCATACAGGTCAAGAATGCTAGTAAGACTAGAGTAGAGTTGATATCAATGCCAGAAATATGGCCTTGGCTACCCGCAATCAAAGTGAACGTGATGCTCAAAAAAAAAGTGCTAATCGAAATCGAGATCGGAATTATGGGTTCTGTTCGACGGTCCCTACGCGGTCAGAGGTGTTCTTTGTTAGTCTGCTTGCAATGAATGGTCACTATTAGTCTGTCCATCCATCAGACTGCTTTGGTGATGCTGAATTCATAGCGGGGGTCGTTTTCTAGCTTACTGGATGAACAGGGCAGGGAGAGCTATCTCCAAGTCTTTCTCTTAATGTCAAAGGCTGACTGGCCAAAGCTCTAGGTTTGGAGTCAAGGTTCGAAGGAAGCAAGCTAGCATTGAAGGAGCGGAAAGGAGAAACAATGACGGGATCGGAAATCACAAGCAAAAAAAAGGTGAAAAATTCAGACTTCGACGCACGCACAGCTTGACTTCCACGTTGAAGAAACCACTCAATGGCGATGGTTGATGATTGATGGGTGAAACTAAAGATGAGGCTATGAAATCAAGCATTATTATGTGCTCTGTATACGACTTGATAGATTTGACCCCAAAGAAGCAGTTACTCGCCCAATTGTGCTAGAGACATCGTGTATAAGCATCAAAGGACAACCACGGTATCCGGTATTCAAAGCAGCTAACTCTACGGAAAGGGGCACTCTTGCTGATAGCAGCAAGAATCTCCACAAATGGCGGTAGGAAGCTGAAGTGAATGCAAGTAACTTCTCTGTTGGCCGACAGGCGTCATCATGCAAGGCACCAAACAAGCAACTAGCCTCTTCCAGAAAAATAACTTCACGATAGACAACCGAGCCTTGATTAGCTCCCGCCCTACCAACATCATTACTTCGATTTTTACAGCGTGATGTCTGTCCATTGATCGGCCCATCACAACACACCTTATCAACATATAGTACTTCACATATCCATCCAAATGAACCGCGTTAACAAATCTCGCATGTTCTCTTTTGTCGCCACTAGGCTGTGAGCTATGTATCATTCAGGATCCGTTTCGCTCTCGCTTCCGTTGCCGCTGCTTTGGTCCCCGATCTCCATTTCCAGGTTTTCAGAATACAGTTATATTCTTCTGTTTCCCGTTGTCCGCCAATTGTAACAGTGGCATTCTACCCTGGCAAAGACAGAATGATACATAATCCATCATCATCACTTTATTATGTGCTACAACTAAAATATTATCTCAATACAGTTCAATAGCGTATATCGTTTCGCTGCAGCCCTGGCAATATTGCTAATGTCACATTTGTTTTCTTCCCCTGCAGGGTCCGTATCTACTTGATCGTCTCCGACCTCTACCTTCGTTCGTCTCCAGCTAGCTGCTTTGACTTGCTCTCTGCTCCTAGCTTTCTCTTTGGCTTTGTTATCTGTATGCCCATGGTTTGCACCCGCCTTTGAACACATTCTCTATCAAACCCTTGTTTTGATTGCTCATTTACAGGCACGACCCGGCCGACCGCCCTCTTCAGGTCACCCCAGTAGCAATACCACTTTGTATGAAATATCCATTGGCCTTTCTTGCCATTCACTATCCTTGTACTATAAAGTTAAGTTTCTCATAGGGACCCATCCTCATGTTTCATGGCACCTGTCTACACTATACTACCAGCTTAGCAATAAGACCCCAGTTAGTTGGCTGGCCCAGACAAGGTCTATATGGTGGGATGAAAAGTAGTAAGCCATTTTCATTTTTGTTACACGCTACTAATTACTTCCCTACGCTAACTACCTAATATATACTAATCTTCTCTTCACCTATGAGTATATAGTGTCTCTTTCTCGCATATGGAATTAGTTTGAGCTACAGCATCTATCTTTGCTTGATATAGTGATAATCTCGCCCATTCTTCGTAGACATCCACGCCAGGCCATGGGCCTGAAAGGGCAAGTTGCAACTATATGTAGTTGAAGATGTCTGTGTTCATGTTTGTCTACTTATAAATTATATCAACTTTGTCCGGCTCCCTACTTCATGGCGACAGAATACCTACCTGGTCGGGGTAATGAGACATCATGACTCCATCTTTGTTCAGCCGCTGTCTCAGAACTGAACCATGCTTCTTCTTCTCGTCCCCGGGTAATGCAATCTCAAAACAACTTTACATTCCGAAATAATCAGTTTTTTGTGTAAAGTATAATTAACTAACAACTTTCAATTGCATATGCGCATCAATATATTATCCATTTTTTGCCACAGACTTATCGTACGAAGGATGATCGGCCAACTATTTATGGCATTCTATTGACATTCTGGGCTTGTTCTCGTAGCTTCTTAGGGGCTCTTAGCTCCAGGGGCTAACTGCCTTTTTTTTTTTCTTGCTGGGCTGAACTACCCTCTTATTCACCTATCATCATCGTGTGCCGCGACCGATTTCCCACTAGCCCCTTGGATCCACAGCAGAACATCTGGTCAAGATCCAGGGAAGGAAACCGAAAGGTCCCTTTTCTACGAGTTTCTACCAACCAAAGACCCTTTTCAAGAAATAAAAATTAAATAAAAAGGGTTTCAAAAGAATATCGCGAAGAGCAAGCAATCTGGCCTTCTTCGACTTCTTCTCCTAAGCTTATTACCAAATTTTACGAAACCAGTGGTTCTTCGAGGGGCTGAACCAGAAGATTACCAGATAAGAAAGGCTGTGTCATTGGAAGCAAGGCTATTTTTCTCCATATATCATATTGAGTACGAAACGTATTCAGTTTCGTTTTTCTCTTCAAATATCAAGTAAAATCTAGCTAATTAGAACATTGCATGTTTGCCAACATACTAGTATCAATAGATATTTCAGTTGAGAGTTAATGATAAAATAGAATAACACGCACCTTACGCATCCTAAAAAAGATCGTTAAGTTCCTAAATTCACTGGCGTGCAGATCATAATAAACGTTGCACTGCTAATCGTCGTTCAGCTTGAAAATAATGATACCCTAACCCTACCAATATATAATAAGCAATATATTTTCTGGGATATTTGTTAGTGACTATACAAATCTTTTATATCAAATTATCTTAGGACTACGTAGCTTGTTAAGCATGAAATATTTGTTTATCTCATCATATTTTATTAAACTATCTTTCTCTAGCTAGTGAACATGTGTCAAACTCAAAGGCTACACAAAGAGGAGGCAATGAATCGCTATATCAGGATGTATCAACTCATATACCATTGACTCGACGTCATATTTGCTGGAAGATGTCAGCTTTTGGCTGTTTGCTTCAAGAGGATGCGATCAGCTGGACTCGAGAATTTGAATTGGAAAATACAAAAATGAGGGAAAAAATTCAAAACCGTGGCCTCCGGGTGGTATAAGGTGGAAAGAAAAGTAGAGAAAGTTGTGCGACCCTCCTCGATATCAACAACATGATAAGCAATTACGTAGCCAGCACCACAATGAGACTAGCGAGTCTAGTACTGGAAGAAGTCACACTTTCTTCATACAAACATCTTTCTCAACTCCATGATGCTGGCAATACAACAGAAAAGAACGGAAGACACAGAGGAAGAAAAAGAGGTTCTCTCCTTCGAGCTACGATATGTACTAATCACGAAGAATGACCTGTTCATGTTCCAGTACCTGTTTTTTTTGTATGCACCATGTTGGAAATATCTTCACTTTATTGAGAAAATACGCTATCTTGTTTGTGGACTTACTTACCTTTTACCAAAACAGAAACAAGTGTGTGTGACACAACGTAAGATATGATGAAATTATGAAGTTCCAGGCCATCCGGCGACTTTCTCCCTTCCGCCCACAAAATATAGAAAAAAATCTTAAGAAACGTTGATGTCAGGCAGAATTATCAAACAGAGAAAATGGGTTGATTTGATTCAATCATTATCATTGCCAGTCTAAGAAGCATACGACCAGCATCAGAACAAACTATCATGCAGGCCACCTGTAAGTCAACATCGACGTCTAAGATGCTCTAACTACTGACTATCGAAGACAAATGCAACACAAGATAACATATAATAGCATTGATAGGAAGCAAATATAAAAGTCAAGAAAAAACAGAAACAGAATGTAGAAACTTAATAAGATTAATAATTAAAAAAAGACCCAGATACAGAATGTGATAAACAGGTGCACCTAGACAGGTTGAGCGATGTAATGCCCCCATCTAAACGTCCCTTTCTTGACAAGGCATCTATTTGCTAGTAGTCGAGACTCACTGCAGTGGCAGGTCAAGACTTGAACTGGCTCTCCAGTCGCGCGGGAGCGGGCGGTGAGGATGCGACTGAAAATAGACCGGTAAACTTCTGTCAAGATAATTGACAGTTTGAACTGACGGCCTAAATGGTTTCAGTCCTGATATAGAAAGAACTTGGCGTTGTATTCAGTGTACAATTGAGCCTTTCCCCTGCGGTTGGCAGCTGAAAGCGATATGTGCATAGGCGGACTAAAGTTGTATCAATCAAGTTTGACAAGCTGATCGGCAGCTTCATTCCCTTCGATTCTGGAGTGTCTCGGGACCAATCTCTAGTGCCTCTCTAATTGTGAAGAATGCTTCATGTCTCTTGTGTTTAACGTTGTGATGTACTAGTTTTGTATGAGTATATAGTACTACGTCGGGCAACTCTGATATTATCAAGATAGAGGCAGGTCTGACTGGTGCTGTCTGGTACAGCCATGATAGCAGCATTTGAGGCATAGAGAGTAGATACTGCTTTAGCAGCGGTAATCTTTTATGTAGGTCGAAGATCCTAAACACTTCTGAGATATTTTTCCATGAAAGCAGCTAGTTCTGTACTAGTTGCACCTTGCGTGATCTGTCAGAGCAAACCAACAGTGTCTGGGGGTTGCTATCTTCCAGTTCAGTAAGATGATTTAGTACCGCTGTGCCCTTGTCAACCTGGTCGATAGCAACACATCGATTGGGCCTATTGATCTTCAGAGGCAGGTTAGAAACTTAACTGTCGATGGTATCATCGAGATCTGTATATGTCAGGGCATGGTAGCAGCCGGTTGTTGCTTGGGCTCTGAGGCTCACACACGCACACAAGACATGGTGCCGCTATTGGTTAGCAACGACGACTAATATTCTTCGGAACTATTCGCTAGATACATTGAGGCATCAGGAATCACGCACTATTGATACTTGTCCTTAGTGTTCCCCATGATACACAGCAGCTGGCTACCGCTCGGTGAGATCATTGTGCTCGGCATGCAGATGGTCATGTCTTTTGACTACAAGGCCCCCTACCCTAGTAAGCACCTATGACTACTACACTAGCTTTTGCAGATGTGAGAGACTCCATTCGACTCCGAGAACCAAGCGTTGTCTAAGCACAGTCGGCTGAGGTGGATGCTGGAGTTTTCATGATAAGCTTAATTTTTGGACTTTGATTTGAATGTGGTTGTTAGCCTCACAACTATATTATATTATTTTAGATCTTGTACATGTGATGAAACTTGTTTATCTCTACCTATAGTTTGATAATAGTCTGTTGCCTTGCTTTGGTAGTGTTCTTCAAGTTCCATTACAGCTTCTTGTATACAATTCATTGACAGTACGCAATTTCGTTCTATTAGCTAAGCAAGTGATAGTCTAGCGATGTGGATCTTGCTCTGAGAACAAGACTCAGAAATAGAGTACTTTGAAATGCGAAGTTGATTCTAGGGTGCTACTTGTAGTCAAAATATTGACCAAAGTAGTAATCGAATGAATTAGGTACTATCAATAGAGGTTGATAGTTGTCTATACTTTGAGTTTATCTCTGCTGCTACAAGGCTTAATCAGACTACATATCCATGTTTTTGTATGCTTTTCTAAGCTCGGGAGAAAACCCTGGCATGGCGGTATCAGAGACTGAAACCCCTCACCCATTTGGTTCCGTCCTCCTCGTTGCTTGCAAACGTTCGTATTAATATGAAATCCTGACGCAGACGCCGGAAAGAGGCGAAATTGACAGACTCTTGGGGACGGGTGCTCTCAACAGAATATTGGCGTTCATTCATTAAAAGATGGGGGAAACTTTGAGATATCCTCTAGAGCAGAGTGGCTGCAGATGTGCCTTGATACTAAGCGAAATGGTATGCCAAGCCTTTTAGCAGGAGATAGTCGCTGTCAAATGTCTGCCATTACCTTTCAGCAATCTTCATTGCGTTTTAGATTGCTTGTGTAACTTCTTTTACTTTAGCATTGATCAATAAAGATACTGGAATATGAATGCCGTACTTGAAATCGTGAGTTTGAATATATCATTTAGGTAGTTCTGGGTGTAGTAGTAGATACAAGCCGGACATCTTCATATTGGTGGCATACTCTAGCTGATTGGACAAACACCTTCTAGTGAGCCCTGACAAGCTCAATATTGATATGATTGATAGAAATCTAGCTTAGTTCATAACTTTGCCATCTTACACACAGAAAAAGGATTACATCCATTCAATATTTTATAATAGCTACGCATATATATTAGGGTTATAGCATAATAACCCTAATTTTCTCTTGGTAGACAGACACATTGCAAATGCTTGCTCCGTAAAATGAGTAACGATCTATTCTAGGGTATTATCTACTGAGCTGGGCGATGGTGTGCTTTGATGACATGTCTCGATTGTACTTAGTCTCCATAGATTTCAAACTGCCTAGTGCAGACCTTGAACTAAGCAGTACAGTGGCAGTATTTAAATTGTTTTGTGTTGACTAACTATGCCAAACTTTTTCTGGGGGTTTTTTCGTGATGGGTTGGGTTTAGGAGGGCTCGTGTAGCGTCAGGGATAGTAAAATTGGTTGATTAACGTCAAGTGTGTAAGTCAAGGCTAATCGGGGGATGTTGACACAATAGCTACTGTTGTTAAGGTTCATTGTTTGATATCAACACCAGAAGAAGATCCTGTTACACTGTCATGATGGTTTAGTTGAGGCTACTGCTACAGCTAAAAGTATTGGAAATATGCTCTATCTTTTGCTTATTTGTATCGACTGTTTTGTTCCTAATTTAAAGTACATTTACAATCATGTTTGTAAATGGTGAGAGCTTAGAATATTATTCCATTTTATTTTTTGTTCCAGTGAGAAACAAGAAAATCAAGTAATTCAAACTGTAAATTTATTCCAAGACAAATGGAAGAGAGAATTTCCTATGAGAACAAAACCTTACAACTCCTAAGACTTGAAAATGCCAGCCCATGTTTCAAGCTAACACCTTGCTACGAGTCTCTTCATGGCAACGAGCTCAGCTCGCTTTTCAGACGCTGTCAGGAAGATCGTCTTGGCAACAGGACGCACAGCAGGCTTTTTCAAGACTCCATTTTCAGGCACCCGAGAAGTTCGCTCAGAAGAGGCTTCAGTGGACGTATCAGAGTACTCAAGCGCCACTGACTTGAGTTGAACCTGGGCTAGGATGGTGAAATGGCAGCTTTCAATCTCGTCGCTTTGTAGCCTTGTCTGCACAATAAGCTTTTGCAAATTAACTGCAGAAAGTCTGGATCGGCGCCATGAGTTTGCGCACATCTCACCAAGACCCCCCCCCTCCCTCTCCTAAACACAAGAGGCCCGTCCCTCAGGGACGTAATGACCCTGACAGGTAGCACCGTCGGTGACTCGATGCGAGACCATGGGCGCCCATATATTTGGGAATTGCGGAAAAGCTTATCCAGCCACGTGTCCACAGTAGCAATAACTACTGCTTCTTCAGCGATGCGCCGTTCATTATAAGACAACGGAAACGCGAGAGCTATTGGGATGACTTTAGCTGTCTGGTTGGCGTTGGACTTCGTGTGGAGCTTGGCGTTGGCTCCGATATTAGTGTTGATGTAAGTATCTTTCTCATCGCTCAGTAGCTTGCTCTGTTTATTGAGAGGTACTCTTGCCTGCTTAGCAGTGTCACTTTGGACAGGCTTGACAATCGCAGGCTTCTTGGCGGGTGCTTTAGAAGGCGTTTTAGTCTTGGCTTTGGCGACAACAGTAGAACGTCCCAAGACCTGCATCTTAGTGCCGGACTTCTTGTTAGCCTGTAAATTGTGATGGATAGTTAAATTTATAAGGAATACGTGAGATTCTAGCACGGATCACTTGCAATGGGATGGGATTGTCTCGCATCGCAAGAAACTGCAAATTTCTTCCTGGAAGCTGCAGTGGGAAGTTGAGACTTGAAGAAGCAGGCTTAACAGAAGACGCGGGCGTTGCTTTGGGCGTATGAGGAGGCGCTATCTGGAAGCCTCTAGCTAGAGCCATGGCCACGGTGAGAGTGCCTGGCTGCCTAGCTACAGACTCATCAGCTGGTTTAACATTAGACTTGACTTCGGGCTCAACTTTAGGCTTATGAGCGGACTTATTAGTAGGTTTAATATTGGCGGGAACTTCTGTAGCAGCCTTCTAAGTGGCCTTGCCTCTGCCGCCACGGCCTCTGATGTGATTGCCTCGTTTGCGTCGGGTAGCTTGCTCTAAATAAAGGACCTTGGAACACTGAGATTCATCACGAGTTGGGACGTTGGCATATGTGTTGCTATTGGTGGTATTGATGACACTGGCTATTATTGGCTCACTAGCGGCCTTGGTGGGTGTGAGAACTGTGGCGATGGGCTCCAGTATCTTGAGCTTTTCGACAAATACAGCCTCGCCATTGACTGAAGCCTGATACGTGGCGGTGATCGCTATGTTACCTGCTAAAAAGAGCAGTTAAATGAATTCTGGGCTTGGTAGATAAGACCGGTGCTAATCTCGATAGCATCAGCGTTGGAAAGAAGGCCATCGGCGGCCTTGGCTATATTCTTGGGCTTGTGGATAGCCTCGCCCTGAATATGGTACGGTTTTGGCAGAGGAGTAGCCTGAGGCCACAGAGAATCATTGTAGTACTGGCTTTAAACCAACTGTTGATCCAAGTGGTACAGGGCGCCTTGGGCATAGCCGCCAACGGTAATAATAGGCGGCTGATAGATAGGAGCTGATAGCATGGTAGTTAATCTCGAATACGCGGTAGGGGCCATAGTCATTTCCTGTTGCTGGTATTGCCGTTGCGGGGGAGTAGTCGGGTTGGGCATCATGTTGTTGTACAAAGCATAGCTTGGAGCAAAGCCTTGAGGAGGAGGCTGTTGGTATCCGTCGTGCTGTTGGTGGTTTTTATTCCAAAACGACATTTTGGATGGATGATAAGGTTAATTGGATGAGAGTTTAATCGATGATGATGCATATGATGATAGTTGTTATATGACAGTATGCAAGATTGCACAGAAAGTAGATAGTAGTGGAATGTAAAACACTTGTATGCAATTGCAGTTGAGAAAAGATGTGAATAGAAAAAAGAATTTTCTACATGAATATCAGCAGACCTTGACTTTGGATAGCCTTCTTCATAGGGCTTTTTTGAACTGTAGTAGTCAATTTGCAATATGTAGTGAGTTGGCTACAGTTTTCTTAAAACGACACAGGCTAAAATAATAGTGCAACACTCCTAAAATATAAGAGCGCATCTCTAATGGCCAGCCTCCGGAGCCATCTTTAACTAAGGCTGATCGATGCTGTCTTTTCTAGTTGAACACTCTTATAAATGATGCGCTAGTCAACTTCAAGGCAAACCTGATATGTAGCTATATTAGTGTTCGTAATAGTCATGCTGGTAAATCTGTAGCAAGTTGAGTACTTTTTTGGTCTTTAACAACTAAAATAATTTATACTAGAACCATACATCTGGTACAGATAAGCTTTATATCTAGGTAGCTTTCAAGCACATCTTGCAGAAGCAATAGTTCTCGGATTGTTGCTTGCCTTGGCAGCACACAATTTAACCCCTCAACAGTCGACGTACTGTAGTCCAGGCGAAGCCTGCCACCCTAATTTGCTTGGAAGGTGGAATGTATTGTTCTATATATGATTTTTTTGATTATTTTCTAGCTATAGACTTATCGGGATAATCTCTTGATCTCCTCTCACTGCATAGATCAACTTACATAAGTCCGATTATGTAATCATATCAAGTTGATAGACAGACATTGAAGAGGGTTGATCAAACACATTGATATAGGGGGGTAAACTTGTAGGCGGTGTTTAGTGCCCGTCCCTAGTTGTAGTGTTACCTGCTCGGAACACTGTTTCTTGTACTTCTTATTTCGTCGCTTTTGTTAATTCTCTTACTTTGGGTTTAATTAGTGGTTTAAGCCCGAGACACGGTACCATCTCGCGCTGGGCGTGTGCGTCTATCAGCACCTTAGCCTTTTATTATTTAGTGCCATATTCTGAGCTTAAAACGTCTGTATCATTTTCGTTCAGGCTTAAAGCGAACGGAAGCCTGCTTGTCCCATCGCAGAAAACCTTGCTGATCTTCTTTGTATTGTATCTTCATAAACAACGTCTTCAAAGGCTGTCTCTTGTGGCAGTAGATATAACTGAGAGATGTTATCAAGGCGCCTCTCCTGTCCCAGTGAGCAGAACCCTGGGAGCAGGAGGTCAGTAGTGACCTTTGCATACTTCGTGAAGCAGC